>JAKWJA010001547.1:0-10704 GCA_027704765.1 Solanum habrochaites | reverse complement strand
GATGGGTTTTTAAATTTGGTATCTATTGTAACGGGACTGTTTAGTAGTTTTGAGCAGAGATTTTATTCTGGAAAAAACTTGGCCTGAGGAGACGGACGGATACCACGTCGGAACGTTAATGGTAGCGACGGACCGTCGGGGGGGGGTCTCGTTCAAAAATAAAAAACAATTAGATCTGGAATTGGGTCTGAAATCGACTCCTGAACTTTGTGTGGAATGCAGGACGGACCGTCCACAGGCCTCAGTAAATTTCAGTCCATTGAAACTCTGCGACGACTCAGTAGGACGGACCGTAGTAGGCACGACGGCCCGTCACAGGCTGCGTATTACAGGATGGGTTCGGATTTCTGTTAAATAGGGTAAGGCGGGGGGGCCCCCACACCGTTTTGGGATATTGCCTGCTTATAACTATAAAGTTCGTGGTTGAATGTTAATAATTTAATTACTGGAGGTTAAAGGAACAACCTGGAATAAATAGTGGGTATTTACCATCTTTATTACTTAATAAAATTAATTAGGGGTAAAAGAAAAAGGGTTTGAATAAGAAAAACCGAAAGAACAGGAGAGAGAGAACGAGAGAAGAAACAATAGAGAGAGAGAAGAACGAAGAGGGGAGAGGAAAGGCAAAAGGACGCTTGAGGAATTGCTTCTTGATCACTAATCTCTCGGGGAAGGTAGGGTAGTTATGGTTTTATGCTATTCTAGTAAAGTAAACTCTTAATAGCGAATGATATGTAGTGGGTAGTATTGTAAACCCTTACTATATGCTTAATTATGCTTGTAGAATGTGATTAATAATTGTGATGAAAAATAAGCATGTGATGAAGATATTGGCAATCTTAACTTGAAAACCCGGAAACCCTAATCTACTTGTTAATGAGAATTGATGATGCCTTGGTAAAAAAGAAGGCTTGATGAACTAAAGTGATTGAGATAGTGGAAGGGGTGTCACGAATCGACACGTAAATTAGGGGAATGGGTGTCACGAACGACACGGGCTAGAATTAGTGAAAGGGTTGTCAAGAACCGAACGTAGAATTCGGGGCGGGGTGTCACGAACGCCAGACACGTGATATTGGGGATCGGGGTCACGAACCGACACGTAGAATTAGGATTCGGGTGTCACGAACCGACCCGTAGAATTAGGGAATCGGTTGTCACAACCGACCACGTTAGAATAGGGGGGGGTTATCGGAAGTGTCACGTAACGGAACAAAGCGAAATAAACATAATGATCTTGGAAGACTGGTATATACCCAATCTAATGAACCTAATTCCCAAAGGGTATGGCGCATTGAGGCTTGAGTCCTCTGGGGGTGAACTTCACAGTGATTATTAATGATTATAGAACTGTTGTTGATTAATGTTTGAGATTGTAGTGTGATTTATGATAATTATTTGATATATACTGTTCTCTATTTTGAGTTGGCCGATGATTGATACCTACTCAGTACTTTGTGTTTTGTACTGACCCTACTGTATGTTTCTTTCTTTGTTATTGTGGAGTTGCAGCCAACGTACCTCATCTTTCAAGTCAAAACGCAACTCTCCGTCTTCATACGTCGGCTCTCAGGGTGAGCTAAAGCTTCTAGCTTGGACTGGATCTTTTTCTTCATGTCTTGATGCCTTGACCGTTCCGGGCAATGATGGACTAGGCTGTCTTATTATTTTAGTTTCTAGAATTCTTAGATTTAGTTTAGTATTGTGAGGATAGATGTCTTGTGGTAATGACTTCCAGGTTTGGGAAATAATAAGTATGAGTTCTTATAAGTTATTTAATCGATTTTCATTAATGAGTTTAAAGTCTTCCGCATTATATTTTGGTATTTAGGGGGGGGAATAATAAATATCTGGCTGGGCGCGGGGAAGGGGGGCAGGGTGGTTTCTTCCCTCTATCCCCCCCGTTACTTCGCTCACATAGTAGGATAAGTTTGGCTGCAGTCGCGGGCCCGTTTATGGGTCGTGACATTGTGTCCACATAGAAGTGTTGTATTGTCAAAGATAGGCATCCAATGAACATTCTTCTGAGAAATAAGAATATCTTTCTTTTCTGAGATAAGAATATCTAGCGATACATGATCACACTGGTTCCATTTTGTTTTTAATGGAAAATTTAAATTATTTTTGTGCAAAAATAATAAATGTAAAATCAAATTAATTAAAATGGGGTGTTCAACTTCGGCAATTTTTCGGTGTGGTTAAATTTCTTTCAAATATCAAACCAAAATTATTTGTGTCTACTTTTAAATATAAACTAAACAATCTAAGAAACCTAGATTATTTTTACCGTTTCCGGTTGTGGGTTAAATATGTCATACAAGGATCCCTGACTTAAAGGGTCTGCCAAAGAGGGGGGGGAAAGCCAGCCAGAATAGACAACGAGAAAGGTCTTCTAAAAACAAAATAACACAAAATAGAGATGTGTGATGACACTAAAAGAGTCAAAAAAATAATAATTAAAAGTTCACAAAAAATAAAAATTTATGAAAATGATTTAATTTAAAAGTACTCACTCACACTAAAGTAAGTCTAAAAAGATTTTATTAAGAGATTAACATTATATAAAAACTAAAATTACGCGTTATGTAGTGTGAACACTAATTTTTACCTTTTACCAAAAATATGAAGATTACCACCAATTTAAAAAAAAGGTTTTTATATTAAAATTAAATAAAAAATAAATTGTCGGTAATTACGTTAATAATAAAAAAAATATGAATTTATGTGGTATTTGTGTTAAATCTTCAACTTTTATTAGTTTTTAAAATAATGGTAGAAGGAAGAAAAAAAAAGGGGGAGTCCTAACTATTCAAATACTTCCCCTTATCCTAAAGTTTCCCCAACTTCTAACTTATTTTACTAAAAATCTCAAGACCATGTATTGGTTTATTTTTCTTTCTCTCTCTCTCTCTATTCGGGACCGTTTTTTGAAAACACATTTTGTTTTTTTTTATTGGTAGGGGAGGTGAGGGGAGGGGGGGGAAGGGGGGAGGAGGATTAGGGAGGGAGGGGAGGAGCCGGAGGGCAGCCCCATATTTCCGGCAACAAATATTTCAAACACTTCTAATCCCACTCTATTACGTTCCTTTTACTTAGCACCTTACTCTCAGCCAAAAATATTATAAAAAACAACCCTTCAGTTGAGAAGAGAAAATATAAGAGAGAGTTAAAAGGAGAGAGGAGAGGAACAGAGACAGATACGAGAAAATACAGATAAAGATAGAGAGCAAACAAAAAAAAAGTGAAAAGTGAGTTTTATCTAGTAATCGAGGTTGTTCGCGGGTTTTTCATCTTGCAGCTCTTTAAAGTTAATTAACAATTATTAACTTGGAAATGCAGTAGATCGGTAGCAGAGCTTAACAGCAGGTGTTGTTGTTGGATCATTTTCCAGCGAGGGAAATTATAAATTCTAGCGCGATTTAAATAATGTTACTTCATGAAAGAATGATTCCAATAGCATGAAATACTTCAAATCAACATGTATTATATTGATTATTGTAAGTTATTTTATTATTAATTTTTTAGATAGATGTTGACAATTTATGTCGCTTCATGATATTGAATGTTAATTTAAATAGATAATATATCTTCCGTCTATTTTCCTTTAGAAGATTTTGTTGAATTTATTGTAGACTTGTGGGATTAGGATATAAATAATTAGTAATTTTTTGTATCTTTAAGTAGCATTGTAAAATGTCATCTAGAGATTCATGATTAAATAGTGATAATTATTATTAATAATATAATAAAAAAAAGTAAAATTTGGAGAATTGTCACAGAGAACAAACGAATAGAAAACTAAAAAAAAATAAAAAAAAGCAATAAAAAAACACAACGAAAAAAAAAGAGGAAACAAATAACATATTTTGTCCTTTAAAAAGAAACAGAAAATAAAAATAAAAAAAACGTTAAAAATGAAGGGGAGAAAAAAAGGAAACGAAAAGAAAGCGAGAGAAGCAGGAAAAAAAAAATGAAACAAAAGCAGAAGAAAAACGTTAAAAAAAAGAGAGTTTCAAAAACATAAAAAAGCACAAAAAGTAAAAAAACGAAAGAAAAAGAGGAAGTTGCACAATTTTATTTATGAAGGAACGTAAAAAAAAAAAATATACATGTCCAAAAAATAAAAAATAAATAAACGTAAACCAAAAAAGAAATTGATCTAAAAAATAATAATTATTTAACAAAAAAAGACAAAATGTTATAAAAAATTGTTAGTGTACAAATAAGTTTAAACCTTTCTAATAAAATATAGGTCCTAGCTCTATTTAGAATTTTGGTGTGATGTTTTAAATTAATTTCAACTCTCATAAATTTCATCTTTCTATTTTTAAATTAAAAAATCAATAAATAGAAATCCTAAAGTAATTGAAACACTAATTTTTTTTCTAACTATAAGATTTATCTATTTAATTCATCCCCATAATAACATAAAAAAATTAAAAAAATGTAAAAGAACGAAAAATGAAATAACAAATAAATAATAAATAATAAATTTAAATAAATCTGAATGTTTCAAATTTGAATGTAATGGGATGCACAATCAAAATATTTTCAATAGATTAAAAAAATAAGACGATTTAAAAGGTTTAAGATAAATGAGGAATAAATTTAAAAAAAAAAAAAGATTTTATTATAAGTTAAATAATTTATCTTCAAAATAAGTATAGGCATATCAAATTAATAAAACGGACGTGCTGAACCACGAATTTGAGGGGTGCCTAACACCTTCTCCTCGATCAACAGAATTGCCTTACCACGAATTTCTAGTTAGCCAAGCCATAAAAAATAGAGTCAAATATCATTTGATTAGGGATTTAGTTAAATAAGGTGACTTGGAACACCAAAAAATCAAATTCCAAGTGGCGACTCTGAATAATAATTATCCCTTTTCCAAAAGGTCACTTTATTGGAAAAACTCTTTCTTTCGAAACAAAATAAAATAAAAATATCTTTAGAGAAAAAAAAAAGGGGGCGTGACAAGATGGCGACTCCATCGGGGGACAATCAGAATTCGATGCTTATAATATTGATTGTGTAGGATATTACATTATTTATGTTTTCGTTTTGGTATGTATTTATTGCCTTAATTTTTTTTTGTGATTAATTGTATATGTTATTTTTATTATAATATTTAACGATATATAAAATATTTTCTTGCACACAACTATGAGTATTCATAATATAATTATGCGAAATTGCGACTGCGAACCCAATTTTGTAAAGATAGGCAAGTGGATCTTCGGTCAATGGTGAAGGATGTTTAGTCACACCATTTAGGGATGCGAGCACCCATGCACAAAGCCGGAAAGCACTGCACTGCTATGTTGTGCTACCCCTGACCAAGGTTGTCGATCGTTTTACAGTTAGTCTGAATTACATTTCTCGAATCAAGCTAACGTTGGTTAGGTTAGAACTGAACTCAGATATGGTGAGCTCACTAGATTTCAATTATTTGAATCATTTAGATTGATTTAATGGGGACTCGGACTATGATCAAATATATTTGGGATAAATACCCTAATTTTATTTATAACCTACATTATTTATATGTTATACCAAACAAAATGGCTCTAATAAAACCAAATTTGGAACCAAGAGATGAATAGAGAATTTTTTTTTTCTAAACAAAAAATCACAATGGAAAAGAAAAAGTTCTTCTTTTATTATGTATAGTTCTACAAAAAGAAGAAACTTGAAAAGTTTTATACAACCTAAGTGAAGCAATAGGTTGCATTTGTTAATAAATTAGCAAAGGTTTAATTTTAACGAATACGCCACATGATTCTGAACTTGTGCAGAGACGTAGGCAAACCTTCCTTGGGTTCGGTGATCCTGATTTAAAAATTAAAAAATTTAAAAAATATCTTAATTATATTTAAAAATAAAAACATTGAAACAATATGGTATATATAAAAAGGGAATTTGTCCTTAAGAAACATATTTTTAGTTACTATTTTGGAACTACATTAGACCTGGATTCTGGTTTTTTTTTAACAAGATAAGTAGGCAACCTTATTGTAAGGTTCGGTTTCCAAACGCGAAAAGAAAGAGGAAAAGAAAAAATCTAAAATCCTAGTCAATAAAATGGGCAAAAAAAAAAATAGAGAATTTTTTTCTTTGACCTGGTGGTAACAAATGCTTAGATTATGCATAAGAAATGAACAATAAATGTTTTTCAACTATCTGGTAAGAGAGGGATCAACTTTGTTTGTAACCTATAGACTTCTATTGTCATCTTTCAATATATTTAGTCATACTTGGAGAAATTCTGGTTAAAGTTATGGATAAATAAAATTTGACCTCATTTTTTCAAATGATTGTGTTGTGAGCTTTGACGTTAAATTCAAAGACTGATTTTGCTGATCTAGAACTTGGCCCAAATGTTGGTTGATTTGAGGACGAAATTGAGCCAATATTAAATTGAGAAAGGATTATAGGCTTTCTATTGAATCGATGTTCCTTTCCAGCCTAACCAAATGACATGTTATCCACATAACTCCCATTCGACCCTGAAAGTTTTTATTTGAATCAACCACATCTTAGCATATACCGTTGAGTGTATAACTGCACTACGAATCCCTTTATCTCACCTCCTTGAGCGCAACTATTAAATCTCTACAGAACTCAGAGACCTACGTTGGGGAACAAAGTGAAAAAGACCACATATGTCCAAAAAAAAAAGATAGAATGAAAAAATTAAAAAAATCCCAATTAAAAAGGACGAGAGAGAGAGAAGCTTAAAAAAAAAATGAATGGAAGAGGAAAACAATAATTATGAAAAAAGATCTTACAAGGAAAACAACGGTCCTCAAATGCAAAAATAAAAATAAAAAATTGATTGAATGAAAGCATTTGTGCAAAATTCTAAGGAGGAAATCGTCACTTTACACGACGTCAATGAATATCCTACTTTCCATAAGACAAATTAAAGGCATCTCCATGACAAAGTCTGATTTGATATATTTTCATGTTTCAACTATATAGGGATGATTACATGAGGGCCAACCAAGCATTGATCTCAAACTCATGCATGAATATATCTTTCTGAGTGTGAGTGACTTTCAAAGGTCCTACGATCTAAATTATTATATTGTGTGACGTAGGACTTTCAATGTTGGATGCATTTGAAACATGATGACACGAATAATTCTATCCATTTTGTAATTACGTAAGCATATTTGAATACAATTTGAAATTATATAAATTACTCCAAGTTGACCTCAATTAATTTGAAAGTAGTTGAATGTGGTTCATATGCATTAATATACTTGTTAGTACCAACTTAAAGTCAAGCATATCAAATGATCTACTGTATTTTTCCAATTTTTTTCATGGTCTTTATAAAAAAATAAATCAAAAAAAAGAAATAATAATTTTTTTATTGTTAATACGTGTCGACCTGATTCCTAAGATAATACTTTGGCCAGCCATTCCTTGAGGATTCGGTCTCTACTACTCACTCAATAAAATATGATCAGCGCTTATAAAAATCATGAAGGGTTGAAACATGACATGTAGGGCCTATGGTATGTACAAAAAACAAAATAAGAATAAAAAAATTAATAAGAGGTCTTATGAGTGAAAAAACTCTCACGGAGACATACGAGTAGTAAGTAAAAAGATAAAAGCTACTGGGTAAAAAATCACGAATAAACGAAGAAACACCATTTATCAAAATGAGAACTTCCGTCTTGGCATGAGTACAATAAAGATAGAAATAAAGTTATAGGCTGAAAGAGCTATAAAGACAAATCATGCAAGTAATTCGCTACAGACAAACGCTGCGATGGTAAGTTTTTGAATCCTTGTCTCTCATATAATATGCAAAAAAAAATTATTTTTTTTCTTAATAAAATCTGGGGCATTTTATTTTATTTTTAAATTGGTCAATGTACTAATAAAAATAAAATAAAATATTATTAAATAATAATAATATAAGTAAAAAAATAACCCCTATCTTATTTTTCATGTCTTCACAGGGCACAATAATCCCTGGATTGCATATAGGGCACAATAACCCCTATCATTTTTTTTATGTCTTCATAGGGCACAATAACCCCTGGTTGCATATAGGGCACAATAACCCCTATCATTTTTTTCATGTCTTCACAGGGCACAATAACCCCTGGATTGCATATAGGGCACAATAACCCTTATCATTTTTTTCCATGTCTTCACAGGACAAAATAACCCCTGGTTGCGTATAGGGCACAATAACCCCTATTCTATTTTTCATGTCTTTACAGGGCACAATAACCCCTGGATTGCATGTAGGGCACAATAACCCCTATCATTCTTTATGTCTTCACAGGGAACAATAACCCCTGCTTGCATTATGGCACACTAACCCCTATCCTATTTTTCATGTCTTCACAGGGCACAATAACCCCTGGATTGCATATAGGGCATAATAACCCTTATCATTTTTTTTCATATCTTCACAGGGTACAATAACCCCTGGTTGCATATAGGGCACAATAACCCCTATCCTATTTTCATGTCTTCACAGGGCACAATAATCCCTGGATTGCATATAGGGCACAATTACCCCTTTCATTTTTTTTTTCATGTCTTCACAGGGCACAATAACCCTTGTATTACATATAGGGCACAATAACCCCTATCATTTTTTTTTCATGTCTTCATAGGGCACAATAACCCCTGGTTGCATATAGGGCAAACAACCCCTATTTTATTTTTTCGTCTCAAATTTTTAAAAACACTCAATTGGTAGTAGTTTTTCCTTTGTTGCCTTCATAATGTGAGTGATTTATTATTTGAGATTAATTTATTATATATTGGGTGGGTAGTTGGCTTGATTTACATTATACTAATACGTCATGATACCCATATTTGAGGCGTCTACTATTTACAAAAATATTTAAATAGTTAAAATATAAAACCGTTAATAATGGTCAATTTTGGACCAAAAGTGTACTGACAAGGGTATTTTGACCCCAATAGGTGGTGGAAGGGTATTTTGGAGGGCCAATAGGTGGATTGACGGTAATGTACCATTGCCAATACTTGAGGGTATTGTTAGACCATTTTTCCGTTGTTTTCAAGTAAGTAATGCACTCGAATCCCCTCATGAAATTTACTACAAAATGTAATCTTGAAGATTATAACTCTACTAACCAAGAATCTCAAAAAGTCTACCTAATTTTCATGAACAAAATGAAGTAATTATTAGGCCGCAATTGAAAATTTTTGATCATTATTTCATTGATTTTTATAATTGACAATTAATATTGGATATCTATTTTTAGTATACCTGTCAAACAATTTGGGGCGACGCATGAGTAATCAAATACTAAGTCAATGTTATCTTTTAAGTCAAATTAAAAAATCAAACTGAAATGACTTTAAGATACAAAAATAAAGAGTAGGGGGAGACTACTTTGGGTTTTTGAAATATTTTGGTCGTTTTCATAAATAACTTAATTTTTAGTCTATTTTTTCCCTTGTCAACCTTTCTGAATTCTTTTAATTACTTTTTTTTTGACTTATTTTAAATTATTTTTTATATTTGTCAACACATCCAGAAATCAAAAACTAAGTTAAAAGTAAGTTTGATCGAATTTTCAGTCATCCCAACACCTTCTCTTTCATTTTCTAAGCAATTATTTATTTTTTGTAGGTCAATATATGTCTATAACAAGGAAAACATTAATAATTGAAAGAAAATGAAAAATAATAATAAAATCAACATAATTAGAAAGAAAATCAAAAAATAAAAGGCAAACACCCCAAATCGCTAAAAAATTTTATATCAACTAACCAATGTTGAAGACACCAATATGCTGGTTATTATAAATACAGTACAAGAGAAACACAAATCTTCCCAACCAAAAATTTTCTTCTTCCTTTTACTTAATTGAATCGATTGATAGAGAAATAATGTCAACACCAGAAGAAGAATGGATGAAAGTGATAAAAGAAGGACAAGCTTCTCGGGTAGTTTTGTCTTATGAGTTCATTGATAAGTTAAAGAACTTGAACTGGGATGATGTTTTGCAGGACAATACCATCATTTCAGCCCAACCTGATGAGAAGATATCCCAATCTGATGAGAAGTTATCATCTCCACCCCAAGAGAAAAGCCCATCCAATTAAAACCTTCTCTTGTTATTTTTATATTATCGTGATGCCTTTATATTTTATTATAAAAACTTGGTTTTCTCCCTCAATAAATTAGTCAATTTATTTTAACTATTTTATGTTAAATTGGGATGGAATATATTTAGTAATGATAGTTTGGTGACTTGATAAACATCAAAATTCTACTATAGTTCCAATTTGAATTTGAGAAACAAACGATATTGGGGAAAATTGAGTTGTTAAAAAATGTATCAAATACTAAGTGTTGAAAAAAGGTTTCAACCACTAGTTGACGGTATCAATCATCATTGGCTCACATTTTATAAGCAATTACCTATTTCTAGCAAGTGTTGCTTTGTAAAAGGTTAATGCAACAAATTGAACACTCTTTTTAATATAAGAATATCAATTGTTGTAAGTGGAGTGTAAATGATTAGATCAACTTCGATTATAAAATATCAAATTAACTATTTATGTAAAAAATTCAAATTTGTAAACCGAATTAATAGAATTGGGATTTTTCAGCCTCGAATTTTTTCGGGTTGGTTCAATTTTTTTTCAAAATATCAACAAAATTATTTGGTCAAATTTTTTAAATCAATA
>JAKWJA010001546.1:0-15608 GCA_027704765.1 Solanum habrochaites | reverse complement strand
TATTTGGTTTAACCCACCAGGAATGATATTTGTTCTAGAATGGCTGCTCCACTTAATCTCGAGAAGGTCAAGTCGTCACTGCAACCTCCTCGTTCAAGTGACATTTTCTATACAGTTGTGGAAATTTAGAATCATGACTAACCTCAATGGCGACGACATCGAGTTATGATAGTGTACTGGATGCCTTGTTCCGATGATGGAAAAAAGGAGGAGAGAAGACTATATTGTTCCAAGCCTAGGCAAGAAAGATGACGAAGCTGGACCGGAAAAGGATTGAGAAAAGGTTTTCAAAGCTAAAATCCTCTGTCTGTGTGATAGGACCGGATAGTCCATAGAGTGTTCATCCTGTTAGTCTGCTAAAGAAATTTGGGACTGCTTAAGACGGGCACATGAAGGACACTGACATTCAAGAATCTAAGATTGACATCTTACCACGTCACGATATGGAAACTTCACAAACTGAGGAAGGAGAATCAATACAGATGACATTTCCCCAAGTTTTCTTTCCATTACAAATGAGCTCGAAGATCCTGGGTGAACACCATTATCATACAAATAAGGTCAGAAAAGTGCTTTTCGAATTCTTCCTAAGGACTTGGGAAGCAGGTGATGCCATTACAGAAGCCAATATTTGAAGGTGGCTGACTATGATGCTTTGATTGGATCTGAAGACACATGAGATGAATCGAATTACATTCATCAGAAGGAACAAAAAGGACAAGTCATTGATGCTGAGTACAAATCAGATAAATTTCATTGTGATGATATGGACATATCTCATCAACAATTTCAAAAATTATGAGAAAAAACAAATTTTTAAAAGGGAACCAATGGTAACTAGAAATGTCACCAAGGTGTACAGGCGACAAATGTGAAAAGTCTGGGCATTTATCAAAGAGTGGCCTCTGCTCAAGAATGAAAACCAGACATCACATCCAGAAGTGACAAAGAGAAAGAGAGGGACCTGTACAATGGTAGAGAGATCGCAAAGCTGCTTCGATTTGTGTATGTCACAAGGTATTGCTGCGTGGGGTGATTCTTCAGTGATTCAGAAGAACTGTTAACCCAATGATGTGTCTATGTGGCTGTACATGAGTAGGACACCAGTTTCATGAAATGTTTGCTCTCATGGCGTCATACGAAAATGAAGCAGATATGACAGGTATCTTCTTGATAGGAAAAATGCCTTGGATAATTATCTCTTAAAAATTGAGAACATTGGCAAACCAGTCATGATGATTCAGTAATTGAGTTAAAACATCTGAAAGAGACACCATGAATGGCTGAACTTTACAGTTTTTAACTGAAACACAATTAACTTGAAGAGAAAATGTCAATACTTGTATATCTAGAGTCTGCTAATTCCTGAACTTAAAAACCAGTTGAATCAGATAACTGAAGAAGCGGAAAGCCTAATTAATGGCCAATTGTTTACAAGTTGAATTCAGAAAAATTAAAAATTCTTAGAAAAAGCTGGAGTCTCTGGAAGAGCCACAAATTGGAAAAGGATATTGGTCCAAACAAACTTAAGGAGAATCTGGAAAAATCTCTTAAGTGACAAAATCCTCAAATATATGTGCAAATGCAACAACTCAGAGCAATTTCATAGAGCTAGGAATTTGAACATCACTCCTCCTATAATCCCACAGTAAGTATTTGTTTGGTACTGAGCATTGTGGTATGTCTTCACTGTGGTAAGAATGGACATCTGAAGGGTGAGTGTTCTAGGCTGGGAGAAACTCCTTGAAGGCTCTCACTTATGCTGAAGCAAATGACCAAAAGAAGAGACCTGGTCCTTCAAAGGCATGTTCAACTACTCACAATTTCTCAAAGAAAAATCTATAAAAAAAATCTATCATCCTGCTCCTATGTCCTTTTGTTAGAAAGCTAAAACTCACATATTGGACTAAATGCAATCTAATCACTCCTTTGTCTCCCTACTGGGAACTCAGCTGAATATGGGGTTCCCAGCTTAACCAAGTAAGTCTTGTTGCAGTGAGTGAAGAGCAGTCAGTCAATGTTGGTATATTGACAGTGGATTGCGCTAACATATACTGTGACTAAAAAAATTTCCTCTCACTCAAGACCTTCAGGGAGGAGTGTCTTCTTTTGGTTATGAAAGAAGGGGTACATTTTTGGGTGTAGATTTTTGTGCGAACAATGGAAAGGATGACTGGAAAATTGATTCCTAGAAGTGATAAGAAGTGAAATCCAATCCCCAAAGAACTCATTGCATTGAAGAAAGCATGCATGTTGTTTTTGATGAGAGGAAACTTAAAAAACAATGGATCAAGATGAAGTTATGTGTTCAGCTGTTCAATTCATAGAAAAATTGAAGGAGTGAAGATGAGCAGAACAACAGTTGAAAAAAAATGACTTTGAGGATCAAAATCAATAGTCTACCTGAAGAGGCTGATGAGGTTGAGAAGTGATGAGTACTGGTACTACTCACTCCGAATTCATCCAGAGTACATCAAACATCCCACAAATGATGTCAGCCTGATGACGAAGAAACATGCTGATCATATCAACCAGTCTGCTCCAGTATCAGGATGGAAGCATAGTTTTCATCACATCCTCTGATAATCTTATTTCTCTTGAACTCTGAATTCATACAGATCAAAAACAGAATTCTAGATCTAGTTGCATTCAGCATTGCATATCATCTTTTGAGCCCTAGAATTTGAAAGAACACTAAGTTTATGGCAGATTGGATCAACTCTATGCAAGAAGACTTACAATCAGTTTGAAAGAAGCAGGTATGGTACCTGTTCCTCGACATAAGGCAAAACTAATAGGAACGGATATGGGTTTCAGAACAACTTGATGCAAGTGGAGTGATTATCCTAAAGCATCCATGTTGGTGGTGCATGATCAAGTGAAGAGATATCGTTTAAAGTTTGGGCATGTTGATTCTCCAATTAGGTTCTTAGCTAACAGTTGAACGCCCTTGTGGCTAAAAATTGCCTTGCAGGTATCCTATGTGTAAACATTTAAAATATCGAACAAGAATCCTTTTTGTAACCTTTTGTAGGTATACTCTCAGCAAGGCCTCTTAGAAAGAAGGGAAAAACTGAACAACTAAAGGGGAATGAAGTTTAATTTTCTATGGTACCTGTGTGCCATGTTCAGGTAGTCGCTGTTATACATAATTGAAACTGAAAATATGACCGTTTATAATCCACCGTGCGTCATCGGTTACTCTGACCGTTTTTCCCATCGTTCTTCTTTTTCAAAACGAACACATCCAATCAGGACCTGGCATCCTTTTCAACCCACAAACACGCTTTTTAAAAGGCCCTTTACTCCTTTTTGAAACCCTCATCTGTCTTTAACTTATCCTTTCACAAAGGTTGTAGTAAAGCTTAAAAGACAAATTTTGTTTCCTTCTCTTCACTTCAACTGCTCCTAGAAACCATCTCCTCGTGTTAAAAAATAAATTATAGAGTGCATTGAAGGAAGAGGCTATCCAAAGATCAAATGGCTCCACGAATGAGATCAAGGAATCACGCTAAAGCACGAGGTTGAGGACGACTGTGCGTTTTGAGTGGTAAAAGAGGCTGAGATTGCTATAACCAAACATAACTTCTTACCTGCACATAGTGAGGGAACCTGGTTCTTCCAGTGTCCACAATCTGGAGAGAGAGATGCTGATTTGAAGGCAAGATAACTAACTAACTAAACTTACAACTGTCCCCCTGCATGAAAAGGTATCAAGATAATGATTCTGCCATGCACGACTCACTCTTGTACTCTTGTCATCCAGTCCCTGTCTCAATCCTCCACTCCCCCCTCTTCTAGCCTGTTGAACAATCCCCCCTGTCTCTTCAATTTTTTTTGTGTGGCTTATCACTGTTTTGAGGATATTCAGTTTGTTTTTAATGTGTTCATGTTCTAGGGCATGATGGTTAACGTATCCTTTGTTGTTCGATTATCTTCCTTCGTGCATGCTTTTTCCCTTACTGATTGATTGCTCTTTAGCTTTATCTTGTTCAGTATTTCTGTTGACCCAAATCGTTGGTTTACTGCATATCTTTTTTTGATGCCAAACGGGTGAAGGAAACTGTAAGTATCTAATGTTTATTCATTGTGAGGAATACAGTGAGGGGAATATACAGTGGGGGGAATTAACATAAGGGGGAATCTACAGTCACTGGGGTAATACAACTGTGAGGTCAATAAGCAAGGGGGACTAGTTTGGAAATTTCAGATCCTTTTTTGTCATCATCAAAAGGGGGGACAATGTTATTTGGTGTTTTGATGCTTGACAAACTTCGGGACCTCATAAAGGTACCCACGCGGGGCTCTTACTTGAGTATTGCAGGTTCTTACTTGATGTATTGCAGGTTTCTTATTTGAGTTTACGCAGTGAACAAACTCAGGGACCTAGTAGAGGTACACCGATACCTCCTCATATGAGGAGCCAGTCGACTGCCGAGCTGGAGATAGTCATAATAGGTGCCACACTCCCGATGGCGTCAGAAAGTGTGCCGTTCCAGCCAATGGTTAAAAGTTTAGGAAAGTGACTTGCCCAGATAAAAGGCATTTTCTGAACATTTTGTGTAGTTTTTTGCAACTTTGATAAAACTTTTCAAGAAATCTTGCAAAGGCCTACTACCAAGCAAAGGCATGAATCATTCAAGAACATCAGAAATCTCGGAGCTTTCGTGTACCTGTTTGCAATATATTCTCTCTTTTTCTTATATTGTAACTATTCCTGAAACTATAAGGAATCATGGTAGTGTTGAAGTCAAGTTTATCTAAGTGGATAGCTTAGAGGTATATTCATTTCTCCTAGCTTGTTAAGCAAGAGGACTATTGCTTAACGGATAAGATTGATACCTCTTATCTTACTTTGGTGTAATCGTGTTTCACTTTTGCTTGTGAAGATTAGTGGAAGAGATTTGAAAGTCCTTGAGAACAGGTCGTGGTTTTACCCCCTTAGCAGGGGGTCCACTAAATCATTGTGTTGATTTTAACTGGCATTTAACTTTTCTGGTAATTCTCGGAGTGTAGTAGGGACCTGCTCCATTATTCTTTAAGTTAAGAGTCATATATTCTAACACAAAAAAATTTCAATATTTAATGCTATAATTGTTTCTTTCCTCATATGTATCATTCTCTCCATAATTGCATCATTAAGGAAAGGAACCATTACTAATTTAAAAAGTCAAAATTCACGTTATTTAGTGTGTGTTTGAGTTAACTTATTTAAGTTATTCTTGATTTTTAATTTTTTTTTTTAGTTTTGAAAATGATTGCAAAATACAAAAACATGCTTCAAAAAAATAATAAATCAAAAGCCAGGAGTTGAGTGTTTTCAACTTTTACCTTCACATTTAAAAATCACTTAAAAAATCAATCTAATCACTCTCTTATACTTTAAAAATAGCAGAACCTGTGCTGAAAACATTTGAAAATTATATTGTTCTATAATTTTCACTGTATTATGGGCCAATATTCTTTGCCTCAATATTATACTTCTTTGATTTTTTTAGTTCTGTTTCTTCTTTGCTTTCTTTGTGTGTTTTATATTGATTTTTGAAGTTGGGGCAATTGTTGTATTTTTATTGATTACATAGTTGTTTCAGGAACGGTAAATTCATTGTATTGACGTGATAGCAAACAAGGGGAAAAAAAAGAACATAACGAGTAAAGATGATACAAAATATTATTCTTATAATTTTTTTTTGTTTCAAATATAATTTCGAATAAGCAAAGTCCATTTACAATTTTAACATCCCTAAAATAACTTTTTATCTTTTTAAGTAGGTGTTCGAACATAATATTTTTTTTAAAAAAATTATGTTATTTGACTTTTAGGAACATTGAGACGTCTTTTGTTATATTTATTGCAAATAAATATTTGAAATAATGTTCGTACTTGAATTTAATCAATTTAATATTACTTCAAAAGTGAAAGTGGATAAAAAAATAATTTCAAACTTAGAAACGCAACTTAAAGTTGGAAAGTTGTATTTGAAATTTTCATTATCATATATCAATTTTTTAAATAAAACAAAAAATTATTCCAATCCAGGGGGATAAATTAATAATAATGTGTTTCGTGTATCATTCATCTCTTTAAATTTATAAGTTTTGCTAATGAAAAAACTATTTTTTATATTACGTTAGTTCGTTACATTTTAAATAAATAATATTTAACATATTAAATTGCTTATTTTGGAGTTATAGAATGTCAATTGATAGACTTTGTGTTTAAAACTAGCAATTTAATCATGCTATTCATCTTTGGACTTGTTAGCCATGTAATGCATTACTTTTGACTTTATTGGTTGAATCATTGTAGAGATAAAAACATTCCATAACATATTGGAATGGTAACTTCTACATCATCCAGTAGCATTGGTTTCCATCACTTTAATTTCATTCATTAATTCCTCCATTACTTTTGTGTTGAAGCAATGCCAAGATTAAGTATGTAAAACTTACTAAATTCTTATGGCTTGAAACAGGCACCAAGCAATGGCATGACTTTGATTCCTGCATTATTGAAAATGGTTTTTAAAACGAATGAGTGTGATAAGTACATATATCATAAGTCTGGAAAGCATTTGCTATATGTTGATTTTGTTGATATTACTCTAATATGACTATTATTGATGAAGCTAAAAATGTTCTTAGAAGCCCTTTTGATATGAAAGATCTTGGCGAGGCACATTTATTCTTGAAATAAAAATAACAAGAACATGTGAGGGGTTTTCCCTTGAACCAGTCACTTATTTGAGAAAAATTTGAAAAAATATCACTTTCTGATTACAAGCATGTTGCGACCCTTTTGATTCAATGTTCACTATTTTCCGTGTTGAAAGTGAAAATGATGTAACAAACCAAAGAATATGCTAGTATTCGGAAGTTTGGAGTATATGTTACTGATAAATTAATTATATAAGGAATTGAAGATAATATATTTCTTTGTTAATTTTTATTTGTTTTCAAGTTAATTAGAATAAAAAATATAATTTGATGTTGTGTCAATGATGTGGAATAATAATTGTACTATTTTATTGAACTCATTATTTTAAATAAATTAGTCCGATCAGATTTATATCCAGTCACAAATCTTTAACTAAAAAAATGAAAAAAACAATATTACAAAATAGGATCATCGTCCTATTTTTAATTTTATTTTTATTTTGACTAGATAAATCTAATTAATAATGAAATTATTTTTAATGGTGTTTCAACTTACATTGATAATTTATCTTATACTTTGGTATTATCTGTTAATACATAAAAACAAATTACCGCTCAAAGCAAGTTAAATTCTCTCCTTTCAATTTAATTTATAAAAAACCATTATCAAATTTTACTAAATATTACCCAAAGAGAGGTTGAGTTTGCTTTATATTATAAAATTCATGTTTCAACTTGAAACGACGAAGAAGATTTTTGAATTTTGATTAGTTTATCAAAAAGGGTGCCAAACAAGAGCTCAAAAAAGTGTACACTGATTCGGTATTCTTATTTTTATCTATTTTCTTATGATAAGGTCCCAAAAAAAAGATGTGTATTTATTGTTTTTCATGTAACTTGTTTAGTTTGATTTTTATAAAAAAAATTATTATTGCAAGTCTGTATTTTTGTTTAGATGCAGATTCGTTATTGTTACTTTGCGTGTAATAACTAATTACTGACGTAAGTATAAAAATTTTATTGCATAGAGAACTATTTATGTTTTCGTTAATTCATTGTTATGTACTCTTTAATTTCACGATATTCACCTTACTTTCTTTTTTAGTTTGGGAGGGGGTATAAAGAAAAATGTTTTTACTAAATTACTTTTAATATATATCTTGACAAAAATATAGTTCTTTGACTCAAATAAAGACAACTTCTAAGTTGATCAGTTTTTCTTACAAGGTTTTTTAATTGACATGCCCCAAGTGCTCATGTCACAAACTTTGACTCAAGCATGTAAGAACAAATAAAAATATTGAGTTTGAAATCTCAAATATTTTCTTCATACTTCTTAAAATGTTGTGTGATACAAACATTGTTTAGAGTCAACACGTTGTCAAATGTCCTTTTCATAAGGATCTTTCCATAACTTTCAATTTGATTGTTATAAAATTACCCATGAACAAAGTTTCATCGGGTCCAATAAAAGTGATATAGTCCAAATGCTTCTGTTACTTCCATATATTTGTTTCTTAAACATTTTTGTAATCTAACAATCCTGGATTTATATTGTATTTTTCCTAAGTATATTTAAAAGAATTTCTTTTCTTAATTACTTGAGTAATTTTTGGTGATTTTTTCTTTGTTAAGTAGGTCTTAATACTCTATTAGAATAATAAAAACGTCTTAACTTTATTATAATTTTTTCAAAAAAGTAAAAGAAAATTTACTAAAAGTTTTATATATGTACGCGCAGGGTATTAAATGATTTTTTAAAAATATATTTAAGGAAAATATAATAATTGCAATTTGCAAAACTATTTAAAAAATAAATATATGGAAGTAAATAGCTATAATTAGAACTTTACTTTAATTACTTAAATCTCAATCATTAATTTAAAACTATGACATGTATCTCCAATTCAACCTAAAATTTGAGAAAAAAGGAGAGAAAAAATAGAGAGGAAATACTATTATTTTGTTATGTGCTCCTAAAATTTAGCACCATTATCAATTTATTTAAATAATTAAAAAAAGAGATCAATACAACATTTTGTAACGTGAACAAAATTTAAAAACTATTTTAATTTATTCCTTTTGTTTTTTGTCATTTATTATTTAATATATCTACTAATTTTGTGGTGATGACATGTGACTTTTACTTCTCCTATTAATATATAGATAGATAATTATATCATAAAAAATATAATAATTTTTTAATATTAATTTTTACTAATTAGATTAGTTTGTTAAAATTATGTAGTTAATTTTTAATTTGAATTGAAAATAGGATATAATATTATATTGTTATGTGCTCATAAAATTTGGTACCATTATCAATTTATTTAAATAATTAAAAAGAGAGATCAATAAACATTTTGTAAGGTAAACAAAATCTAAAAACTATTTATAATTTATGCCTGTTTGCTTTTAAATGTATTTATTATTTAATATATTTCAAATTTTGTGATGCTGAGCACGTGATATTTTTTATTTCTCATATATATATATATATAATATATATTATATCTAAGAGAGAGAGAGACCGAGATTATTTGAATAATTAAAAAAGAGAGATCAATAAAACATTTTGTAATGTAAACAAAATCTCAAAACTATTTTTAATTTATTCTTTTTGTTTTTAAAGTCATTTATTATTTAATATATCTACAAATTTTATGATGCTGACATGTGACACTTTTTACTTCTACAATTATGCATAAATAAATTTATAGATTATGTTGACCTTTTGAAGATTGTTACTCTTGGCCCTTGTATTGAGATTATTATATTGAGATTATTATGCGAGAGATGTGTTACTCATGTATTGAGATTATTATGCGATAAATATATTGTGAAAGCTGTTCAAGAATGCAGATTTTTATATTATTTTACGTGATAAAAGTTTTACATATAGATAAAATTTAAGATTTCAAGAAACATCAAAAATCAAATTATTGGGCCCTTGACCCTACTTTTTAGTATAGATACGAGAAGAAATTTGTATTTTCTTTGCTACAAAACAGTAGTTGTGACAAATTATTTAAAATAATTAGTATAAAACATTTGATAATTTCTTACGAAAACAGGATCCCTAATGTACTTATCAAAATTTTCAATTTTCTTTTCTAATTACTTTTTTAATTTCAAAACAGTAAATTTCAAATTAAAAAAAAATTAATTTTAATTTTAGGAACCTATTTTAACATTAGTTTACTTTTTTTTTTCTGTTGGTATTTTTTTTGTTATTCTTTTGTATTTTATAGTTTATTTAAAATTTATTTATATTTATTTTTATTTTTATGGCGTTGACATGTGTTGGGGAAGCACAGACAAAGCAACACGGAAGCGGAATAAATCTTTTCCCCAAATTGTCAAGATAGCCGACAAGGCTCAACACACAATAGAAAATCAGCAGTAACAAGCACAAATAAATAGCAGCGTAATAAGTAAAGAACACACGATATAAGTGGAAACCCCAAATCGGGGAGAGAACCACGGGACCGCTCAACAACGGTACCAAAACTTTCACTAATCAACAAGAACCAAGTGGGTACAACAAGTTCTCCTCTCTAGTAAATACTAGAGGCAAATACAATCATCAAGGAGCAACCTTGGCACCACAACAAGCTACAAACTTCACCAAAGGTGGAAAAACACACCAAAAATCGCAGGTATGAAGATGCTGCCAGAAAACTACCTTCCGGGCGTTAAAACTAGAAACTGACCGTTGGATATGAAGAGGAGAATGTCACGAACAACAAACTAAAATTTCAGGACGATCGGACTCCGTTTGACCTTCGATCCGGGCATAAAACCAGCTTGCTGGGCAAAGGTTCGAAAATGAGCTCTCACTTTTTCTTCTTCTTTTTCTACAGTTGTTCACTGCCAATCTCACACTATATCTTATCTTCTCACTTCTTTTCTTTATTAGCCCATACGGCATAAATGGACTCAACCAAAGAAAGACACAATCAATGGGACAAAAGCATTGAACATAAGAGGCCCAAGAAGAGAGATAAAAATATAAGTTGTCAACAAAAAATGGGATCATCCCCCTTGTGGGAGGGATATTTTTTGTTTTGTATACCAACAAATATCCCCCTCACTCCTACATGGAGTGCTCAAACAAACCTGTCTTCTCTCGACATAGCACAAGCTTCTCTTTCGGCAAAGTTTTAGTCATCATATCCGAACAATTCTCACTTGTGTGAATCTTGATGAGCTCAAATGACTTGTCTTCTATAGCTTCTCGAATCCAATGATATCTCCTCTTAATGTGTTTGGTTCGAGAGTGGAAAGCGGCATCTAGGCAGGTGGCATGCGGCTTGAGAATCACAAATGAGAAAGATATTTCCTTGATCCAAACCAAGCTCCTCAAGGAAATTCCTCATCCATAACAACTCCTTGCCTGCCTCAACAGCTGCTATATACTCTGCCTCAGTAGTGGACAAAGCAACACACTTTTGCAATCTTGATTGCCATGAAACTGCAGCTCCTCCAAACGTCATCAAGTACCCCGAGGTGGACTTTGCAGTATCAACATCACCGGACATATCTGAATCTGTAAACCCATCTAACATAGGCTGCCCATTACCAAAACATAAACAAACTCTGGAGGTGCCTGTAAGATATCTGAGGATCCATTTTACCGCTGCCCAGTGCTCTTTACCCGGATTCGACATGTAACGGCTAACAACCCCAACAGAATAAGCAATATCCGGCCTCGTACATACCATGGCATACATCAAACTACCCACGACTGAAGCATAAGGCACCTTCTTCATCTCTTGCTAGCTTCTCACTAAGGGAAACTGGAGATACTCAAATTCTTGTGGCCTGCAAGTGGAGAACTCACCATTTTAGCCTTTCTCCTGTTGAATCGTCCAGCACTTTCGCAATGTACTTCTCCTGTGACCGTAGCCCAAAGCTTTTTGTTCTTTCTATCACGAGTGATCCTCATAGCTAGAATATCCCCCCCCCCCCCCCCCCCCATTATCTGGCGGGCCTAAACACTGAGTTGCAAAGGACTACTCAATGACTTCTTCAAGTAGCAATTATTGGGATCATGACCAACTCTCAACTATCCATCTACATAGAAAAGGATCACTGAGGAAATCACCTCGGATAGTTCTTCACAAAGACGCAATTTCAGAATGGTTGTGGAAGTCGTGATCAATCAAAACGACTCAACTTTCTTGACCACTGCCGAGGTGATTGTTTCAAACCATACAAACTCTTCTTCAAACAACATACTAAGTTCTCCTTTCCCTTAACCTGAAAGCCTTCAGGTTGCTCCATGTAGATCTCCTCATCAAAGTCACCATGAAGAAATGTTGTTTTCACATCAAGCTGCTCAATCTCCAAGTCCATGCTAGCAGCTAAACCAAGTACAACTCTAATAGAGGACATCTTCACAACTGGAGAAAATATCTCATCAAAATCTATGCCCTTCTTCTGACTGAAAACCTTCACAACCAACCTTGCCTTGTACCTTGGTTGTGAGCTAGTGTCATCACACTTCAATCTGTATACCCACTTGTTCTTGAGTGCTCTTTTTCCCTTGGGCAACTCCATAAGCTCAAATGTGTGGTTCTCATGCAAGGATTTCATCTCATCTTGCACGACATCGTACCACTTCTCCCGGTGCACATGTGACATAGCCTCATCATAAGTCTCTGGCTCTCCCCCATCAGTCACTAACACATATTCATCATCTGGAAATCTAGTGGAAGGTTTCTCGTATGGTGGCTTTCTCAACTGAGGTGGCGGTGAAGGCTTGACTGGGTTTGCCTCCTCTGTTATACTGACACATATTTCTTATTAATACCTTGTGACCATCATCATGAAGGGTATCATCGGATGATCGTTGCATACTCCCCCATGATCATGAGGGACAACAACACACGGAAGATGATGTGTCGGGTCAACTGTGATCGACACGAGAAGGATTTGCTTTCTTCTTATCAAAATCGTCATGGTTCTGATCTTCAAAGAACACAACATCTCTGCTTCTGACCACTTTCCTATCACGTGGATCCCATAATCTGTACCCAAACTCATCCTCTGAATATCCAAGGAAAATGCACTCCTTGGTCTTCTTATCAAGCTTGGATCTCTCATCTCTAGGAACATGAACAAATGCTCTGCAACCAAAGACTCTCAAATGCTTATAGGAGACATCTTTCCCGGTCCAAACTCTCTAAGGAACATCACCTTCAAGAGGAACTGAAGGAGAACATTGATCAAGTACATGTGTAACATTGCCTTGCCCAAAAGGACTTGCAGGATTAGCATGAGATGCATACATCGGATCTCCTTCGATGGTTCTGTTCATTCTCTCTGCACACCTCTTAAGCTGAGGTGTCTTCGGAACTGTTGTCTCAAGCTTGATACCCGACTCTATGCAATATTCTCAAAAGGCCCCCTGTACTCTCCACAACCCCCCCCCCCCCCCCCCCCCCCCCGCTATATGGATCTGAAACACTTGAGTTTCCTGACGCTTCTCTTCAACTCTGACATGAAACTCCTTGAATGCATCAAGTACCTGGTCTTTACTTTTCAAAACAAAAGCCCAAAATTTTCTAGAATAATCATCAATAAATGTTACAAAATATTGTGCACCACGGTGAGATTTAGCATCCATAGAACATACATCAGTGTGAACAAGATCTAAGGCATGCTTTCTTCTAAATGGGGGGCGTGAGCGAAATGCAACTCTATGTTGCTTTCCAGCTAAACAATCAACACAAGAGTGTAAAGGCATACCTGAAAAATTGGGAAGATAATCTTTCTTGGCAAGAATCTTCAAACCTTTTTCACCCATGTGCCCAAGTCTATTATGCCACAAGTCACTGGAGGCATCACCTGCAACATTGACATCTCCGTTGCATACTCTTGCTTGCATTACATAAAGTGATCTTTGTTTCTTGCCTCGAGCTACAATCAAACTGCCCTTGGAGAGCTTCCATTTTCCATCACAAAATTTGTTGGCATAACCCTGATCATCAAGCAAACCAGCTGAAATCAAACTCAATCTGATATCTGGGACGTGCCTTACATCCCTAAGCACCAACCTGCAACCCATGGAAGTCTCTAAACAAACAGAACCCGTACCTATGATCTTAGATGAACCATCATTTCCCATCCTCACATAACCAAAATCACCACTAGGTTGATGAAAAAGGAATCCTATGTGAAGTACTATGATAAGACGGCACCAGAATCCAATCACCCAGGCAATCATCACAAGTATGTCAATAATCCATGATCCACTGATAATAAAACAAAATCATCATCAACTAAATGCAGAAAGAGGTAGTGTTCTTTTCATCTGACTTTTGCTCGGAGTTCTCATTTTTCTCTTTTCTCTCCCTGGACATTTCCTTCTTTTTCTTTCTGCAAAATCTCTCGATGTGGCCTGGCTTTTGACAGTAATGGCAAGTGAACTCTCTTCTTCTTGAATTGGATCTCCCCTTCGACTTGTCTCTATTTTGAGGATTTCTGCTCTTGCTTCTCCCCCTGTTGGATTCTGGAATAACATTTGCTTCAACTTGGCTAGAGAAACCTGATTCTTTTCTTCTAGATTCCTCATTAAGAAGACTAGCTGTGACCATATCCATGGTCATCTTGCCATCCGGAGCAGAATTGCTAAGTGAAACTACCAAGGTATCCCAACTGTCGGGCAATGAGGAAAGTAACAACAAAGCTTGAAGTTCATCCTCCAATTTCATCTTCATTCCGGCTAGTTGGTTCACCACACCTTGAAACTCATTCATGTGCACTACAATACTATTACCATCCTTGTATTGTAGTTTAACAAGTCTTCTGATCAAAGAGGCTTTTCCCATGGCATTATTCCCTAGTACATGGTTTTAAGTTTCTTCACATTTCAAAAGAATTCGTTTCATTAGCAACATGTGGACACACTCAACGACACATATCGTCTGATGGACGGCAATCAACTTCCGCGTTCAACTAGTCCAATCTTTCTAGCAACACCTGCTTGGACGATTTTTATACAAAATCGGATAAGCAAGTCTTTAGAACACAAATATTCCTCTATCGAGTTTCCAGATAGAATAATTCGTAGAGTTTCCCCCCCCCCCCCCCCCCAAAACTGACCATTCCCTGCACAACTACCTTGTTCAATGGTTAGCAAATACCAATAACAACGACAAAAAATACAGGCTCTTGATACCACTTTGTTGGGGAAGCACAGACAAAGCAACACGGAAGCGGAATAAATCTTTTCCCCAAATTGTCAAGATAGCCGACAAGGCTCAACACACAATAGAAAATCAGCAGTAACAAGCACAAATAAATAGCAGCGTAATAAGTAAAGAACACACGATATACGTGGAAACCCCAAATCGGGGAGAAAACCACGGGACCGCTCAACAACGGTACCAAAACTTTCACTAATCACCAAGAACCAAGTGGGTACAACAAGTTCTCCTCTCTAGTAACATAGAGCAAATACAATATCAAGAGCAACCTTGCGCACAAACAACAAGCTCCAAACTTCACCAAGGGGAAAAAACACACCAAAAAATCCAGGTATGAAGATGACTGCCAGAAAATCCCTTCGGGCGTCAAAAACTAGAAATGACCGTTGGATATGAAGAGAGAATGTCACGAACAACAAACTAAAATTTTAGACGATGCGGACCTCGTTGATCTTAGATCGGGCACAACAACCAGCCTTGCTGGGCAAAGGCTCGAAAGAGCTCGCACTTTTTCTTCTTCTTTTTCTACAGTGGTTCACTGCCAACCAGCTCAATCCCCACCTCCTCACTACTCTCACACTCTATTTATTTCTCATCTTCTTTTCTTTAATTAGCCAAATAGGCATAAATACTAACCAAAGAAAGACACAAACAATTGGGCCAAAAGACATTGAACATAAAGAGCTAGAAGAGAGATAAAAAATATAAAAGTGTTGTCCAACAAAAAATTGGACCATA
>JAKWJA010001545.1:0-135606 GCA_027704765.1 Solanum habrochaites | reverse complement strand
ACCCACAATAACGTGCATCTTGTGCACACCCACCAAAGGGGGAGAAAGAACACTAGAAGAAACAGATATACAAGTATTACATTAAAAGACAAAAGTTCAATAGTACGCCGCATGACTCAAAATATGCGGAAGCTAATCAGCATCACGCCACTGATAAAAAATGCCAGAGATAGAACCCTTTGGTGACGATCGGGAAACACCTAAAAACACAAAAAAAAAAAGATTATACATCTAAGGAAGCTCAGCTTACCAAGTCCAGGAAGGAGGACTACATCTACCAAGGACCATATACAAATAAAAAGGAGACAAAGAAATAAGGTAGTAAATCTACGAAACTATGAATAAATTATTTTCAACACATATACACCTCAACTTCCAAAAAGAAGTATTTGTACCCACCACAGTATAAATACCTATAGAGCCAACTCTAGATTTTTTTTTTTCCAACAGAAACCTACAGGGGACATCAACCAATACTAGAATGTATTATAGAAAACATATACAAGATACCAAAACTTTCCAAATAGGAACCCCGAGCTATAGATAACAAAAAAACCGAATGAAGTACTACATACCAATATATACAAGGCTATAATAAAAAACTAATTGCACCAACGTGGTGGAAACAAATCCAAATTTAGTCAGCAACATGCCTGCAAACTATGGATTATTAAGTACTGCTATAACAATAACCGGGGAGAAGAAGTCCAAGATTATCAGAATTATATAAGCATTTGTTGCCCAATACAATAGAGTTCACTAAAGACTCTATCTAGAATGAACGTTCATCGTAAAACTAAGGGAAGGATTACTTAAACCTCACTCATATGCATGAGCTCAAGCCTACAAACAAGACTATAGATAGATTAACTAGGGAATGATAATCCCTTAAACGATAGATACGCAAGAAGCTAAAGAAGAAAGAAATACATAAAGGTGGGTATATTCCCAGAGTTTCTACTCTGTTGCCTATTTTTTCTAGTCTCCTCCGCGCCATAATTTTTTGGACACCTGCTAATTGCGACTGACTGCCTATGCATTTTATATTAACGACTACAGGCTCACTACTCCTTTTTTTTTCGGCATGAGCAAACACTCTATCTTCGACAACGAAAATGCGAACCTCCATGGACCGGTTTACGTATGGTACAACCTAGAGATCAAAACACAATATAGTTTCTTTCCTCCCTAACTTTGCCCCAGGGAGGTAGGAAACTCCCCGTGACTTGGCACTATTTAGTCCATGATCACGACCTTCTTATCCCCAGCAGATATGGAAAAGACCCCTAAGGTCAGTGGAGCCCCCCCTATCCCCTATGCTTCTCATCTACAACACCCAGAGCAGACACCCTTTAGTACCAAGTCTTTATGCCATTGTGAAAAACACTTTATTCTACTCTAATTTGCATTACAAGAGATTTTTCTGTAAATTAATAGGAACAAAATATCTTGTCTTGTCACGTATATGTTCAAGTGATGTGAAGGATGGAAGATAATTATACTTCCGATTAAGCTAGTAGTAAACCGAGTACTGAAACCCAGTAAATAGTTAATGTAACTTAGATCCCTCGGTGTTAAAGTAGTGTTAAATAAATTTGTCTGCCTGCGGCCAAGTAGCTTCTAAGGGCCATCTATTGATAAAATATTGGGTCGGTTTTTTGGGCTCGTCCCAAAGATAAGGTGGTATATGGTGTCAAAGTAGTGGCCGGCCTAAATAACGGGATAAAGGGTTAATTATTATAAAGATTTGTCGTTTAGTGTCGGCCAAATAATATCAGGCCAAGGGTAAAGAGGGCTCGGGCGATTCCTATTGGCCAACGTTGTAAAATTGTTGTATAAATAGTAGCGGTTTTCCTCACGTCAAAAAAAATTCTACTTCTATATAAAAATCTCCTCTGTTACTCTCGCTTCCTATTACTTCTAAAAAATTCCGCTTCACCCAAAATTTGGATCAGAGCAGTTTTAACAAAAGATAAGCTTACGAAACAAGCATTGAATCCAAAATCTACAGAAAAATGTATACGCATAAGATCATGAGTGCTAAATTGATTTATCCTGATAATCTCTTGTTGAAGATAACTGTTTATAGGGTTTAATAACGTTATAATAACCATCTTTCAGAAAGTGTGACTCACAGAAATCATTATCGCGAATAGGTATGGCCCAGACTATGTCATCCTAAGGTGGACAACCTAGAGTGCAGAGGCCGTTTAGGGAGTAAGTAAACAAGTGAGGCGCTGTTGGGTAAACTGATCAAAGAAGAAATTGTAGTAGTAGTGACCAGACTCGAGACGATAAAACCTTATTATTACAAATCTAAATAAGTATAATTTATTAATGAGGTTGGGACGGAAGGAATAACGATTTTAGAGAAATTGATTAAAATGACTCCACATTAGATGACGATTGTATTATAAAATAAATACTCTTATATATGAAAAATCTTAATATTGATTAAAAAGAACATTTAATGAATTATTAACATATGAAGTAATAGCAACACAAACCACAAGTGAATGGGCTGATCCATATGGAATTAGTTGATTAGTTTAGAAGACGATTTTTATGATTAACAAATTTTTACATGACTTATATATGATCTAGAAAATTCATAGATAAATGATAGATTACATGTACTTACACTATTGGAAAGAAGAAATTAAGGGAAAACATTTAGAAATATAAAAAATTATTGTTGAAAATTTATTACGATTATTTTAGAACTAAAGAAATAGAAATAGGTCGAATGATATTATTATAGAAAACTCTAAGGAAATACAAAGGATTATGAACCCTTAAAGATAAAAATAATATAAACATATTTCAATGACGGAAATACAAAATCTATAGTAAGTAAAAACAACTCAGATGACAAAAACTAAAATACCCCCGCAAACGAGAAAAGTGCGGAAAAAAACCAAAAATCACGGAAAACGTCTAAAAACCCCTTAATATCGATATTCTTCTAGAATTATCACAACCCAACTCACTCCCTTTAAACAAGTGAATGATAAGACACAATCATTTGATAGAATCATAAATTCCAAAACAGAATATATATATCTGCTTGTTTATGTATTTAAAAAAACAGCAATTATGAAACAAAGAAATGAAATATATAACCAAACAAACTAAACAAAAAAAATAGGTGAAAAAAGGCAAGAACTAACATAGGAAAGAAGATTTTTTAAAAGAAAATATGTTAGCAGGAGTGTGTAAAAAAAATCAATATTGATAGCCACAAAGAAAAGTTATATGTAGTTGAGATACAAATAGATTGCCTGAAATATCGTAACAACCTATATAATTTACAAGTTATAATGAATAAGATGAATTTTGACAGGGATGAAAAGACTTATGAAAACCAAGATGGATTTAACACTAAAAATAATATTTTCACTCCCCAATTGAGGAAGCGATATAAAAATAGGAAATAACTTATATTAATGTTAGAAAAAAGAAACCCCCAGCCCAAACGTATGCAAAATTAGAAGATAGGCTAACAGCTATGATAAGAATGAACAAAAGAAATGAAGAAATAGATAAATCAAAAAGAAATAGAAAAAAATTATACAGAAAACACAATCGCAAAAGCGTGGAAGTACAACAATTATGAAGAAATAAAAAAGACAAGAATAAGTGAAATTAGAAAAAAGAAATAGCTTCAGTTAAAATTATTATATGAACTAAACAAAGAGAGAAACAGAAGAGAAATAAAAACTGACAGATAGTGAATTAGAAAAAGAATTTTAGTAAAGTTAAAAGTATTATATAATGTTTATTAGCATTTGAACAATAGATTGTACAATAAATTTGATTGTAAAAGAAACAGATAATTACAACAGGTAAATGGGGGATAACAAAAAAGATAGAGGATCCGTTACGACCCCCAAAAGAAATACACCGGTAGATTAGTTATTGCAACTATATTCAAATTTTACCATTACAATTGAAGTATTAAGACGGGACAAGAATCTTGTGCGGATACCTCTAAGAAAAAGATTACAATGAAGAAAATATGGCATGATTGAACAAATCTTAGAAAAAAAATGGAGAGATGAAAATTAGAAACAGATGTTACAAGTATTAAATGAAAAAACGTAATAGGTCAGGAGCCCAAAAATAAATTAGGAAACAGATGTACAAGTATTTAAAAGAAAAAATTGTTAGTCAGAAGCATGACTCAAAAATATGCGGAACTAAGTCGCAGCATGACTTAAAAAATGTGGAGCTCGAAGGTCGGTGACAATGGGAAAACAACCTAAAAGACCAAACAAAAAAAGATCATACAGCTGAAGGGAAGCTCGCTACAGCAGGTAATACATCTACCACAGGACCCATGACCATCTACAAAAAAGGAGGAAGCTAGCTTAGCTAAGGTAAAAATAACTAATAAAAACAGAAATAATTATTTTCAAAACCATAATGAACCCTTCAAAATACCCAAAAAGAATGTATTTGTACCACCCTGTTATAAATACCTATGTAAAGCCAGCTAGAATTCAAGAAACAGACAATAAAAACCACATAACTAGAATGTATATAGAAAACACATACAAGATACAAACTTTCTAATAGGAACCCCCAAGCTTAAAGATACAAAAAAAAATCCGAATGAAGACTACATTAACCCATATTACAAGGCTAATAATAAAACTAATTGCACAACCCGGAACAAATCAAAATTAGTAGGCCAAGCTTAGAACTATGGATTATTGAGTACGTATATAAAATAGCGGGAGATTAGCAAGAAGAAGTATCCAAGATAATCCAAATTATATTAAAGCATTTTTGTAATACAAGAGAGTTATTAAAGGAACTCTATTTACACTAACAGTTTCTATTCAGCCTACAGCGGAAAATACTACATTCGATGAGATAAAGCCTACATAACAAGCTATAAAGATAGGATTAGCTAGGGAAATATAATCCCTGAAAACAAGATACGCAAGAAGAAAAACAAAAGGTGGATATCCAGAGTAGTTTCCGCAAATAAGAGAACTATCGGAATAGCTACGATATTTAAATGAGATAGCCAAACAACTATTTGAAAGAAAATGACCAATATGAGTAGTTACTATATAGAGATTAAAACAATAATCTACTCAATGCAGGGAAATCTGCAGGGCAGCAGATATGGAGACTAGAAGGCCGTTGGATATTAAGCTACTAAAAAAAGAGCAGAACCGAGAACAAGAGCAGCAATTAGGAAAAATTTATGTGCTCCTAATTGATTGACAATCTATATTTGTAAATTAAGTAGGACAAAAAATATCCTGATCATATACTGTTCAAAGTCCTGTGAAGGAGAAGAAATTATATTCTCGATGTACGCTTTTAGGGAAGTAAATATGTAAAAGCAGTCGAGTAATAGTAAGAGTAATAGATGTGTGTAATAGTATAGCGTAGTAGTCAAAAAGTATTTCCTTGTCGGCCAAGTGTTGTAAAAGGGCCATATTATTAAAATATTATGTCGTTTGGTCTTGGCCAAGATAGATTGGCCATATGAAAAAGTGAGTGTCGGCCATAAATAAAGAGTAAAGGGCCATATTATAAAAGTAAGTTTTGTTCATTAGTGTCGGCCAAATAATATAAGGCCAAGTGTAGAGCATGTGGGCCAAGTTTGTAAAATCGTTGTATAAATAGAGGGCTTTTCCCTCAGCATGTTGCCTTCTTTGTCTGTGTTCTAGATTGATAGGTGAGAAAAAGATTGGTGAATCACTGACAACTCCTTTTTATCACCTTTTAATCAAATTCCTTGAAGGCTCACTTGTTGTAATAGAAGGCGGAGCTTCACTATACGGAAGATAGCCAAGTGTGCTTCGAAATACACAACTTTTGATCTTTATCTCTTTTACTCCATTTTTCTTGCGTTTTGCACCTAAGTGTCAATGTTCCTACCAAATTCTCAAATTTCTCAAACTTAGGAGTGTTTATCAGATATCTAGATAAAATAATAAATTGTAGACACTATATGCATTCAATTACGGCCCTAGATGAGTCCAATTTGAGGACTCATCTGTAAGATGAAAACTTTGGTAGTAGTCAACCTCTTTTTCAATTCCTCAAAACTTTTAACACAAGTTTTAGACCATTAAAACTTCACTGTCTTCTGAGTTAACATAGTTAAAGGGGATAAAATGTATGTGAAACCCTCTACCATATTGTTTTCTTAAATATGTCTTCGGAATATCACATTCCCTCACTCTTAACTGATACTAGACAGACAATATATCTGTTTTCAAAAAATATGTGGCACTTTGAAGCTGATTTAAAAGATCATCAATTCATGGAAGAGGTTATTTGTTCTTGATGGTAAATTTGTTCAACTTACAATATTCTATACACATCCTAAGGGAACCATCCTTCTTCCTTACAAATAAGACCAAAGTGCCCCAAGGTGAGACACTTGGCCGAATAAAACATTCTCTAGGAGGTCTTTTAACTGCTGCTTTATCTTTCAACTCTGCTGGTGCTATTCTATATGGAAGAATACATATAGGACAAGTATTTGAGAAAACATTTTGATGTACCTTGGTTTCAGATAGCTCATGTAGTTTTATTATAAGTTTTTAGTAGCTTCCACAGTTCAGTAAGATTCCATTTCATCGACCATTTATCATTATATCTAGTATTAAGTTTCAATATGTTATAAATTTGTCGATGCATTACTTATCTCAGCATTTGAGAAGTTCCAATTCAGGTTCAGATTATAAATACTTTATATTTTGTTCAGACTAAATGCCTAATTCATACTGATTGTATCCTGCATGCTCAGTACCTTTTAAATACTAACGCATACGTGTGCTACATCTTCTCGTGATGTAGTTTTAGGTTCTCAGTATGTAGATCACGCTTAGATTAGTTCCTGATCTCCAGTTCAGCAGAATCTATGGTGAGTCCTTATTCTTTGAGGACAATAGTTATGAGTTTATTTCAGTATTTTTAGTCTTTTATTTTCAGTTTTGCTAGATTTATCTAGGGCTTGTCTTAACATTTCTAGTCAGTTAGAGGTTATTGTCAATTATAGTTACTTTCAGCTTAGTATTGAGTTAATATATTCTTTGTATTAATTTCATCAGTTTTCATATATTTTTGTTATAGTATATGGGTATTACGCATATTTTCATTTTAATTATGAACTTAAAAGTCACACTAAGTAGAGTCCTTTTCATGGTGTGAGGTGCACCACATCTAATGAGAGGGAGGCTATGAAGAGTTTCAAGAAAAACATCTTTTTTTTTTACTCTTATTGTATGTAAGGTATGATCTAATTTCATTCTAACTCAACGTTCTACATTTTTTATCATACCTCCTCATAGAGCTAATGATAGGAATGTGAATGCCAGGAATGCAAATGTAGCTTCTCCAGTCCCAGATTAGGAAGTCTCCAATGCTGAATTTAGGAATGCTTTAAAAATGTTGGCTTAGAGTGTCGGCAACAAGAACAATTAGAGATTTCATGCTCTTATAAATGTTAATCGTGGAGTAATAACATACACTGCTAGTAACTTTATTAGGATTAATACGCCTGAGTTCTTAATATCGCAGAGTACTGAGGATTCTCAGAATTTCTTAATGGATCAAAAAATAATTTAAAGGGTGATGTGCATGGTTACCAGAATGATCGGGGTTGAATCCGGCTCTGCGCCATCGTACAGCTGGAAAGATGTGATCATATCTGGGTACACTCAGAAGGGGGGAGGAATTACAAGAGTACGAGCATTTCCTATTACTTGGGATTACTTTAGGGAGACCTTTTTTGAAATGTTTTTCTCAATAGAGTTGAGATAAGAAATGGCCTATGAATTCATGAACTTAATGCAGGGTAACATCACGGTCGAACAGTATGGGTTCAAGTTTAATTAACTCTCCAGGTATGCTCCTCACATAGATGATGACTCCAGGGCTTAGATAAATAAGTTATTTTATGGGGTGTCAGATTTGATGAAAACATAGTGCAGAAATGCTATGTTACTGGAAGATATGAACATCTCTAGGCTTATGACACATGGTTAGCAAGTTGGTGGTGATAAACTTAGGGAATAGGCCAAGGAGAATAAGAATCTAGGACTTGGAACTATGACTACTCTGATCAGAAGTCGACTGGTGGAAATCACTCCGATTTCAGTAGAAGTTTTTGACTCCAGCCTCAGCTAGTGTTCCATGCTCCAAGAACAGTTATGATCAGAAGGATAGGGAACCACACTCTAAGTGTCAGATAAGTGTTTCATGCACCAATGTTTACCCACTTTTCCTAAGTGTTGTAAGAACCATCCGGCGAGTGTCTCGTAGGTAAGGAAGGATGTTTTAGATGCGGTTAGTCTGATCACAGGTTGAGGGTTTGTCCTTCTAGACAAGGTGAAGAAGGTAGAGCTAAGTCTACGACATCAGTAGAACTAGCTGGTCGTCCAAGTCAACAGGGTAACTCATCTGGTAAAGGTGGTGGTCAGCACCAGAATTTGTTTTATGCTCTTCAGGATCGCCATGATAAGGAAAGTTCTCTTGATGTAGTCACTAGTACGTTACAAGTCTTTGCTTGATTTTTATTAGTTGTTAGATCTAGGGGCTAATCTGTCATTTGTAAATCCTTACATACCAATCCAATTCAATATAAGTCCATAAATTCTTCAGAACCTTTTTGAGTCTCTACTCCAGTAGGTGACCAAGTTATAGCTAGATGGGTAAACAAAAATTTCCCTATCATAGTCTCTCAGAAAGTCACCTCATCATATCTTGTAGAGTTTGAAATGGTAGACTTAGATGTCATTCTAGGCAAGGATTGGTTACATTCATATCATGCCTCAGTCCATTGTAGAATGAGGATTGCTCATTTTCAGTTTCCACATAAACCAATCTTAAAATGGAAGGGTAGTAGCTTAGCGCTTATGGGACGATTTATTTCTTATCATAAGGCTAGAAATATGATATATAAGGGTTATCTCTATCATTTTGTTCGGGTTAAGTATTCTAACTCTGAAACCCCAACTCTTGAGCTAGTTCTAGAAGTTAGTGAGTTTCCAAAAGTGTTTCCGGAAAATCTTCCCGGAGTTCCTATACCAAAAGAAAAGTTGACTTTGGAATAAATCTCCTTCCAGATACCCATCCTATTGCAATTCCTCCTTAGGAATGGCTCCAGCTGAGCTTAATGAATTGAAAGAGTTGTTGAAAGAACTTCTAGATACGGGCTTCATTAGAACTAGTAGTTTGCTATGGGCTTCACCAGTATTGTTTGTGAGAAGAATGTTATTTCTCTCAAAATGTGCATTGATTATAGACAGTTGAACAAGGTCACAATCAACAATAAGTATCCTATCGCCAGGATTGATTATTTGTTTGACCAACTTCAGGGTGCTAGTCATTTTTCAAAGATAGACTCAGATGGTGATATCGTCAACTAAGTGTTAGAGATAGTAACATTCCAAAAATTCCCTTCGGAACTCGGTATGGTCATTATGAATATCTAGTTATATCGTTTGGACTAACCCATACTCCTGCAGCTTTCATGGATTTGATGAACAGAGTGTTCAAACAGTACTTGGACTTGTTTGTTATCTTCTTTTTTAATGATATATTTGTATACTCTGGGAATGAGAATGAACATGGGAGTCATTTGAGAGTTGTTCTATAAACTCTCAAAGATCGCCAGTTATTTGCTAAGTTTAGAAAATGCGAGTTCTTGTTGAAATTCATTGTTTTCCTTGGTCACATTGTATCTAGCAAGTATTAGGAGTTTCTTTACTCAAGTTGGTTATTATAGAAGGTTTGTGGAAGGATTTTCATCCATAACCTCACCATTGACTAGGTTGACTCAGAATATGGTCAAGTTTCAATGGTTAGATGATTTTGAGGAAAACTTTGAATAATGGACAACTAGATTGACTATAGCTTGTTTCTTGACTCTACCAGAGGGTTCATATGGTTATGTGATCTATTACGATGCATCCGAAGTTGACCTAGTTAGTGTTTTGATGCAACGAGATAAGGTTATAGCTTATGCTTTTAGACACCTTAAGGTGCATGAAAAAAAATATCCAACTCATTACCTCAAGCTTGCAGTAGTGATTTTTTTACTCAAGATCCGAAGACACTACTTGTATAGTATTCATGTAGATGTGTTCACTGACCATATGAGCCTTCAATATGCGTTAAACAAGAAAGAGTTGAATCTTTGTCGTAGGAGATTGCTTGAGTTCCTTAAGGATTATGATATGAGTGTGCATTACCATCCTAATAAAGCAAATCTAATAGCAGATGTTCTTAACATATTATCTAGGGGAAGTGTAGCCCATGTTGAGGAAGAAAGGAATGAACTAGTGAAGGATGTTCATAGGTTTGCTCGTTTGGGAGTTCTCCATATGACCATATCAAACAATGGTGTGAACAGATCATAATGGGGCAGAATCTACTTTGGCAATGGAGGTTAAGGAAAAGAAAGACATTGATCCAATTTTGCTTGAACTTAATAGTGTAGTCCATAATCAGAGAATGGAAGTTTTCTCCAAAAGGGAAGATGGTGTACTTTGCTACCAGTGTAGATTGTGTTGTTCGTGATGTGGGAGAGTTGAGACAATATATTATTCAAGAAGCCCATAACTCCAGATATTCTATTCATCTAGGTGCCATTGAGATGTACCGCGATTTAGAAGAAGTCTATTGGTGGACTCGCACGAAGAGGGATATAGCATATTTTGTGAGTAAGTGCCCAATTTCTAGCAAGTCAAGGTAGAACATTGGAAACTGGGGGTAAATATCATGAAATCTACATTCCTACTTGGAAGTGGGAAGTGATCAATATTAATTTCATCACAGGGTTACACCGTACTCGCAGATAGCATGACTCTATTTGGCTGATAGTTGATAGGATGACTATGTCTTCACGCTTTTTGCCAGTCAAGCCTACAGATTTGGCGAAGGATATTCCAAGATTTACATTAATCAAATTTTGAGGTTCCATGGGGTTCTTTTGTCTATCATCTCTTGTAGAGGTCTTTAGTTTCCCTCTTATTTCTGGAAGTCATTTTAGAAGGGTATTGGTACTCAAGTTAACCTTAGCAGAACATCTCATCCGGATACGGATGGACAGACAAAGCGTACCATTCAGACCTTAGAGGACATGTTGAGAGATTGTTTTTGTCGATTTCAAGGGTATTTAGCATGATCATGTTCCTCTTATTGAGTTTTCCTATAGCAATAGGTACCACTCCATCATTCAGATGGCCCCTTATGAGGCACTTTATGGGCGTAGATTTACATCTCATGTTGGTTGGTTTGAAGTAGGTGAAGCAGCTTTGATAGGAACAGATTCAGTCCTTTATTCTATGGAGAAAGTGCAACTCATTAGAGATAAACTTAAAACAACCCAGATTTGTGAAAAATCTTATGCAGATGTAAGAAGAAGGGAACTAGAGTTCCAGGTTGATGAATGGGCTTTTCTTAAAGTGTCACCTATGAAGGGAATGACGAGATTTGCAAGAAATGGAAGCTCAGTCCTTGATATTTAGGCCCTTAAAAATCATTAAAAGGGTTCTCAAAGGGGCGTATGAGTTAAATTTGCAAGCAGAACTAGCAGCAATGCATCATGTCTTACATATCTGACTTATGAAGAAATGTGTGGGTGATCCAGCCTCCATGGTTCCAGTAGAGAGTGTGGTTGTGAATGATATTCTTTCTTATGATAATGTACCAGTTGTGATCCTTTACTGTCATGTTAGAAAGTTGAGAATCAAAGAAGTCACTTTAGTCAAGGTATTGTGAATGAGTCAGTCCGTAGAGGGAGCTACTTGGGAAGAAGAAGAAGCAATGAAATCCAAGTATCCTCACCTCCTTCCTTCTAATTCCACTCAAGGTTGAGGTAATAGTTAATCTTTAGTTTTTCAGTCATTAATGCGTGAATTTAGTCTTAGAATTATGTTCTCTCAGTTTGTACCTGCATTTTCAACATATTTCCGTGTTCTTGGAACTCAGTTCAGTCATTAATTAACTTTTTAGTGTGTAGTGGTACGAATTGCAGCCCTCTCCCTCCCTTCTAAATAGTTTTGTCTTCATTCGAGGAAGAATGGTCCCAAGCGGAAGATAAAGTGCCACCCCATATTAAAAAAAATACCAACAATACATATTTTTCGAAGTTGCAGGTGCCAGTGATGGAGCCAACTACATACCGCAAGTCATTTACGGTCAGTCAATCTACTCAATCAATGAACCAGTCAACTCCCAGTTCTCATTCGCGAACAACGATCAACCCATATGGACCGTTAGTTGACTTACGATCCTCCAGTAGACTCCGTTGATTGACCAGTAAATTTCCAGCTCTTAGTCATGAATGATGGTTTACCAGTACGTACCTTCAGACGACTTACGGTCCATACGTCAAAACTTCCAGTTCTGAGTCAGGAATGATGATTGACCAATACGGACCGTCAGTCGACTTATGGTCCTTATGTCAACTCCATCGATTCGCCACCTAAATTGGAGATCTTAGTCACAAACGACGGTTAACCAGTACGGACCATCAGTTGACTTACGGTCCGTTAGTCGATTCCATTATTGATTCCAACAACTTTTAAGTTATGGGTCTTCTGGTCTTTTCCTTATTCATTTGTCCCCTAAGATACATTTTTGAGACTCTAAATCATGCGGTTTTAGTAACTTTAAGCCTAGAAACATAACTAGAACTTACCCAAATTAAAATCATTAATCAAAACATAGAAAATTAGAAGAAAAGAGGAGAAAAAGGTCAAGAACCCTTGTTCAAGAATGCAGAAAGTTTCCGTCAATTCCACCTGAAATCAAAAGATTTCTCTATGAATTCATCACTACGTATGTGGGATGTCACTAGTGGGTTTTATTTTGCCCATGGGGTCCCTAGAATTCAATTAGTTTCTTTATTCCCTTATTATGAATATACCTAGGGTTTCTAGAATTACAATATATCATCACGAATTAGTTATTAACATATTCCAAATAAAATTACCATGTTATTAATCAGTTTATTGCATGAATTCCAAAACCCTAGCTATGTACTTCTTTAGTTCTTGAATTACACTTGTTAAGTCAGATATTTCAATTATTATGTTATACATGCCTCAACTATTAATGCATCATTACCAGATTAATTTTACATTCTCAATTTGCATGTTCAGTTTGAGCTATCCAGTATTTACAGAAACTCGGTATAACTACATAATTCATTTGGAGTGTCGTAATACCGAGTTAGACTAGGGTTCACCATACCCAAATAGTCCCCAGAACTACTAGCCAAGTGGATTGTAAGTCCCCTCTGTGGGCATCAATTTAATGATCGTGCCATAATGTCTTTATACCTCTTGCAGGGTATATTGGGTCTTCTCGATGGGGTGTACACATTGCACTCCACATTTAGCTCATGTGTTTTAATTATCGGTTATTAGTAGTTCAGTCAGATTCAATTTCATTGACCATTTATCAATATATCCAGTATTCATTTTCAGCATGTTATAAATTGGTCAATGCATTTTGTTTTCTAAGCATTCATATTCTATTTCATGTTCAGATTATATGATTGATTGACTGCTTTGTTCAGTTATGTGTTATTTTAGCTTTACTCTATCATACATGCTCAGTACCTTTCAATTACCGACGCATACGTTCTCTACATCTTGTCGTGATGTAGGTTCAGGTTCTTATTATCTAGATCACGCTTAGATCGGTTTCCGATTATAAGTTTAGCCAAATTAGTAGTGAGCCCTCATTCTCCGAGAACAATTGTAATGAGTTCATTTCATTATTTTTAGTCCTTTAGTTTCAGTTTTGATAGGCTTAGCTAGGGCCTTTCATAACAATTCTAGTTAGTTAGAGGCTATTTTCAGACAAAGTTAGTTTCTGCTTAGTATTGACCTAATATCTTCTTTGTATTGAACTCATCACCTTTTCATATATCTTTGCCATAATATATGAATATTCCCCATCTTTTCATTTCAATCATGATTTTTCTTCCACACCAGTTTATTTAAGTATGTTTATCATCATGCAAGCAGGGTTAGCTTGGGATCAATAGTGGTCCGAGGTCCCGTGTCTGCATCTCGGGGAGCTCTATCCATTACATACATTCCTTAGAAACAAACATCCTTTCCCTACTGTATGAAATGAAACGAAGCTTAGCCACTATTGAACTGTTTTTCCACTCAAAGACTGGCTCATTTGGAAACTTAAACTTTACAATTTGAGTCCTACTATCAAGTGAGGCATAACAAGCATGAACCAAGTCCATAGAAAGAATGACATCGATGTCTACCATGTCTAACTCAATTAAATAAGCCATGGCACTCTTGTGATTGACAATAATGGGACAGTCACGATAGACTCTCTATGCTACAATAGACTCACTAACAACAGTAAAAACATTGAATGGTTCATTAAGATGCTCACGAATAACATCAAAATTAATAGCAGCAAAAGGAGTTACAAAAGTTAAACTCACTCCTGAATCTAGCAAAGCCTAAACGGTAAAGTCAAAGATTAGAAGGATACCAATGAAAACATCTAGAAACTCCTCTTTCCCTTGGCGACTATTGATAGCATACAAACTGTTTGTTCCTACGCTATACCAAAAGTAGTATCTCTAGGTGCAGATATGTCTTGTGGAGTAACTGAAGAATATTGGGATATATTGCCCCCATTACCATTACCATGCTTTTTCTTTGGACACTCTCTGATGAAACGAACATTTTGACCATACTTGAAACAACCAGTGGAGCCCTCACGACAAGTAACTAAATGGTTCTTACCACACTTGGTGCATGCAGGAGTCTTACTACCACCTCGTGCCATGCTACTTGAGAATAAGTAGGTTTAGCTATGGAGTTCTAATTATTGAACTCAATTTTGTTCTTAGTTTAAGGTGCACTCAAAGATGATGGTTCATGTGCCTTCCTTTTTATGTTAGAAAGATGATCGGATGGAATTAGCCTTGTGCTTCTCAGACTCAGTGGTTGTAATGACCCTCTTGTTGTTAAAATCTTCTCTGTACATCATCTTATCTTCCTCAACCTGCTGCACATAAACAATCAACCACAAAATATCCATGTTTTCTATTAGCATCGCAACCCAATCTTCCTTACTCACATATAAGACAACTCAACAACAAACTAGCTCAGTCTACTCCTCATATCCATAACAATCTCGGGAGGATATTTAGAAAGTTGGGTCAACTTCACCCCCTATTCATGAACACTTAGCGAATCTTGCTTAAGGATAAGAAGTTCTCATACCTTAACCTCCTTGAGTTCTTGGGGAAAGAAATGCTGGTGGTGCATCGTCATCTCTGCCCTCTTTCTACTGATCAAACCAAAAGTCCTAGTAACACTCTTTACTTGATATGCATCTAGCTCAACTCTCTAGTATCGGCAACATGCATCAAATAGTACCTTTTTCAGCTCTTGAATGAAGTTCTCTAGATCCTCAATAGTGATTGAACCAGTAAATCTTGGAGGATTCATACTTAACAGCTATCAGATCCTCTAACTATGAACCACTTCCTGCTTATATGCTCTCTGCTGCCAAAACCAATTAGTCACAGCTTGACTGAGATTACTTATTGCCTGTCTGAACTTAGCATTAGTAATTTCTCCTTTGGGTTGCACTTCAGGTATATTGGGTAGCCCTTGTTCTTATCTTTCAAAATTCCTCCTAGTTGGATGACTTCTTACTACTCTTGATGGAGAGATAATTATACGAAACGTGCACAAGAACAAATTAGACAGAAACTTGTTAGAGATTAAACTCTAACACACAACATGAGTGTGAAAGTAATGACAAAATTTCCTAATTGTTGTAGCCTCCTAAATACAGATGTGGCGTGCTTTACACTGATAACTAAGACTCTACAGACACGGCATCATATACTTCCTAGAAATCATGAACTCTATCCTCGGATATAAAGTTTGTCATGCTCCGAACCTACACCCTAGTTGGGAATGGAACTCGCAGACTATAATTTGTCCCAAGAGAACCCTTGGTCTGGCGTACTTACTCAGCAAAGACTTGGATCACAAGAATAATTAAAATAACAAACTTGAAAAATTAACAGATAATATTTTAAATGAAACATTCAAGTTGCCAAAGTTACTACTCAAGTGTCAGAGAAAACCATATGAAATGTAAAGCTAAAAGACTCATAGACAATTAACTAACTATCTATGACTCTAGAACAACTGAGATGGATGTTGGAACAATCCCCACAACATCTTAATGAACTGAAAATAAATCAAAATAATAAAATAAAGCCTAGAGAATGCAAAGAGGCTCACCAACAGACTTTGAACTTCTCATTGGATCAACGATCCGCCGGATGCTGATCCTAGTTATATGTGTCAGCATCATAAGACGATATAGGCCAACTGGCATCAGTACACTGAATGTATTAGTATGCGAGTTGAAATTCTAAATAGAACATAGCTTTAAAAGGGTTTTAAGAACTTACCTACCTCAACTGAACTCAATATGACGGAACTAATTTCAGTATAAAGCAGTTTTAAAGCTAATGCAAATAAAAAAAAGTTGTTTAAAACATGATTTAAACTCTATATGTATCCAAACATAAAATATAAATATGATATATATGTATAAATATAAATAAAGTGTGTACAGAAAATATAACTAACTTTTGTGGTAGTTTCTCTAACCGACAATCATCACGTAAGAGTTATTGTGAAGATACATCATTTTGCTTCAGGCTTCCAGGGCTTTCCTATACCATGCCATAATCATAGAATATGAACTACTAAGTTGATCCACTAGTCTATGCTAGAAAGCAGCAAATGAATCATCTAAAAAGTATGTCCCTTTTCTATCCATTGTGGCTACAGTGGTGGTAGGGACTGTGAGTTCTCTAAACTCCCCCTATATCAGCGCTCAATACTACTTTCAAAATAATATTATATTTGCTCTTATGTTTTAACATCATACGTCCTTCTATTATTTGAGGTTAGTCCTCAAAAACATGGTTCAAAGTCTACCTTGGAAATTAAAGATTTCCCCTCTTTCATTATTATGAAAGCATATACTCTTTTCTAAAAACTAGCTCAATGGCTCTTTAGAAATCTCAGTTTCCGTTCTTATTTAAATGATAAAATATTTTAAACATCTTGAATAAACTTAGTTATCATATACTTATTTGAAGAAATGAACTTCAAAATCTGAACTCTTTGCTTAACTCTGAAGCATAAGTCTTCAAACAAAGTTAAAACGTTTGTCAAAAACTTTTGAAATCTTTAAGAACTTATCTTGACTTAACTCTTGATTTCTTGACTTAACTCATAACTTTTATTGAATTGAATTATGGATTGAAGGACAGTGATTTGTGATAGCAATGTTATGATTTTTAGGAATGATTTTAGATAGATAAACATGTGAAATGACCGAAAATCAATATTTGAGGGGGGATAGGGGATGCGGATAAACATTTAAAATTTTATTTTGAAAATAAATTTTGAGGAAAATTACTCTTTGATGGATCCGTAACATGAAACGAATTTCCCAAAATATGGGGTATGGCTCAGAGACACGCAGCCAGTGTCAAATTTCGGCCTATGAAATTTCTTCTTCATTTTTTATCTCTAGACCTGCTTAACTCAATGGGTTCTTTTCCCAAACTATTAAAATTGATAAAATGTTAAAAGTACATCAGATTCTAACCAAAATGAACCTAAATTCATGGACTCGAATCAAACAACACCTCATCAATTTCAACGAATAAAGGATTTAACATAATTTCAACAAACCCATCAAGAACTCAATTTCTAACCAAAATGAACCTAAATTCATGGACTCGAATCAAACAACACCTCATCAATTTCAACGAATGAAGGATTTAACATAACTTCAACAAACCCATCAAGAACTCAATTTCTAATTTTTCATGATCTTAAATTCGCTAAAATAAATCATGATTGCCATGTGAGCGAATTAAACAAACGCTATGTGATCTCACATAACTTTGTAGGGATCACCCTAAACTAAAGCCACAAGTTAATCGAAACGAATCTTGAACAACTCTTTAACGTTCTCTTTCCTTATCTTTTCTCCTTTGTCCAAGTCGTAGTGCAAATTCACTTTTCTAAAACTTATTTTACCCAAATTCAACTCATATGAATTAGAATAATTAGGTAATGAAAAGACTAAATAACCCCTCTAAAATCTGGATTTAGAATTTCTATTTTCTAACAACTCAACTTCTAAAATGCATAACTTACTCATACAAACACTGATTTGCGCAAACTCGGGGGAGTTGGAAAGATCATTCCAAGAGCTTTCCAAAAATATATGAAATTGATCTTAACTCATGCTGAGCTAGAAGTTTTTGTCTTTCGAACATGATAAAAAACTCACTTTTTCTGGCTTAAGTAAATTTCCAGATTTTTAATTATTTCCTAAAATGAAAAATTTCATTTCTTAGATTCTTCCTAGCTATTTAAAATTGTGTGATGTTACAATTTCAGTGCGATTCCTTCATTTTACGCTCATACTTCATGTTTTCAACACAATCTAGCAAAACAAAAAATGAAAATTAAGTAGAACTACAACTAATCAAGAACAAAATCTACCTTCCTAAAAATTCTAAAATAACAGCACTCCCGGATAGGGCGCCATTTTTTTAGAAATCATCAAACACACTTCATTCAATTATAATCATCGAATATCGTTATTCAATATAATAACCCAACCAAGGGTTGGGGTCAAGTCCTAAGGGAGCAATATCGATAATTAATCAGCTAACTGCAAAATAATTCGAGCTAGTCATAGGTAAAAATAAATTAACAATCAAAAACATAATATATCAAAGGGGTGACACAAGTGGCAATTAACAATGGGGTGGGGGTGGGGGTTGTAGTTAAATTAACAACTAAAAATGACAAAATAATAGAGAAATGAATAAGGAGACGGGATTCTATGGATGTGATAAACTACACGGTACATTCTATTGCTTGAAAATCCATGTAATTGTCTAACTAAGCTAGACTTTAGTGGAGTAAATTCTCTCTTGAGCAACTTACCCTAAATCAAATCGGTTTCTCTCATACAGTGAAATGTCGCAATTATATCCAGCCTTCTTCTTAGCGCATTTACTCTCACTCGAGATGAAAGTGTGGGATAGGGTTTAGGATTCACTCTCTCGAGTTGAACCCACGAAATCCCAATAACCACTGGTTATAGGTTCAGTAGTTTCAGTTTTAAGACCTATCTCTAGCAAGCCCGACACACATATATGAAATCTTATTTGAAACTGCAATTCCATTAAGTTCATACACAACTACTAAATGAGATCACTTTCAAACAACAAATTATGTAGTAATTTGCAAGACCCAATAGTAAATTCAACCCATATTCACATAATCACGCCCCAAGAATTTGGGTTTTATCTACGTATAGAAAAGAGAGAAATTGATATCGTAAAGTGTTTCCATCAATTCAGTACGATAAAAAATGTCATTACACACGTTAAGGATGAAGATTCTTCAAGACCCACTTCCAATTTCTTGAAGTTTGGAACCTTCAAATAATTAAGGCTTAAGAACAATGTCTCCAGAACAGTCTAAGCACTAAAATTAGCAAACAAAGTCAAAAAGTTGAAAAATGATGTTCAAAACTTAAAAATTTGATATTAAGCTACAACTCTCAATGAGTATTTATAGTTATCAAAATTTTGTGCTACGAATGATCACTCGGCACAGTTAGTTGGGATTTTCGGTCAACTCGACCATCCTTCCTCTGGTATATTTCATCGTTTTTTTACTTTGCCTTAAGCATTTTCGCATTCTATAACATTGGGCGATATAGTACTGTTTGGCTGAATTGTTCGGCAACACGCTGGCTGCTCCTTTTAACCGCGATTTGATCCTCTACATTAGGTCACAACAATTTGGAACATTAGGCGAGATTAAGGTCGTTCGACAACTAGCCTAATGTATTAGGCCATCTACATGCCTTCATTTCTTCGTTCTTTGAGCTGCCTTGTACCTTTTTTTCTTAGTTGTGTGAATGCTTGGTCTCCAAGTCTAAATACTTGAAAATCAAGGTTTTTCATCTGTGATGGAGACAAAATATGTATTTGAGGATGCTAAATCTATCAAAATATTATCCTAAATTAGATAATAACCATGGACTCATCAATTTTTCGCATCAGAGAACCCTAGTTTTTCTTTTAGAGATTTTTTTATTAGGAGATCCGCAATAAGTTTGGAAAATGTTACGTACACTCGCACCATTTTCTTGTAACATTTTCGCCTTTACAAGACAAGTTTTAGAAATTACATATTTTTCTTAGTTTTTCGTGTGCATTAGCCCATGGATCTGGAGCCTTAGAGCATACAATGTTTTTTAAAAAACACTTTATAAGGAACTCCTTAATGAGTTTGATAGTTTCACGTAGAGTCCAACCATTTTTCGAGGCACACTTTTGCATTTAGAAGTCACTTTTAGGAAATATGTGACTTTGTTGGTTTTTCATGTGTTTTAGCCTATTAATCAGGCGCATCGGAGCGTCAAATTTTTTATATATATAAAATTTTAATGAGGAGCTCCATAGTGAGTTGGGGTAGCGTGAGGTACAATCCCACCATTTTAATACTTACTGAAGAAGATAAGCATGAAATGACTAAAAATATGGTCAAAGAAGCGGTTAATTGTTTTAAGATCTAAAACAATGATATAAAAATGATTAAATAATTTTTCAAATTAATGGATATATTATCTCGAGAGTATAGTCTATTTATTATTAGAAGATATCTTTTTTTCAGAAATCATTTTTGTATATAATTTTAGAACAACTAGTTTCTACTTTCTCGGCATGTGTATTGCACATGTATGTCAATTCAAATTGGATATGATTTTATAGAATATATATTTTATTAGTAATACATGTGTAACGGAGTCCCACTAAAAGATACTTTATTTAAATATTCATTTAGCTGAAAGAGAATAAATAAGTAAACTTCAAATAATGTCCCTCCACCTGTGTATGCCAAAATCAACTTCTGTCATTTGAATAATTCTTCTAAATATCTTATGTCTCATGAAGCATAAATTTAATAGTTAAAAAGCAGAAAAATCAAAGACTAGTCAGTTCTAATGGAAAAACATGCAAGTTTATATAATTGGTTCATTAGTATCACAAAGAAGAAAAATAGTGTCAATATCAAAATATTTATATGTGAAAATATTTATAGGTATTTTTCACAGTTCGATTCCTAAAAAAGTTGCATCATTATATAAAAGAGAAGACACCTCACTTGTGTTCACAAAAAGTAAAAGACTATGAGCGGCCACAAGTTCTTTGTTGTCACCGAGCTTATTCATGAATATTTTCTCACTTTTGTATGATGATGAAAGACTTCTCAGAAAATCAATGGCAGCAAATACCTATAAAAAATTGACGTAAGAATATTTGCATATTGTAACTATTTATCTTCTTTTGTATACTAATGAGGGAATTACATAAAATTGCACGGTTTACCTTTTGAAAAACATTTTGTTGATTTTTTAATCCTTTAACAATAAATTTTATGACTAATGAGACATAAGCTCCTCAGAAAAATAATCCTAATTAAAGATATTAGGTCAGAAAAAGTAGTTGTTTTTAAATATATGATTGAAGGACAATATTTTAAGTTGACATGTTTTATCCTCGACCAAATTTTTCGATCATTTTGTCTATTACTAGGATTCTGTTAGACATTTATTACTAACATTATTCTATTAAATCGTATATTAACTTACTAGGAATACACGCACAACAGTTGAAGAACTACTTATACTAAAACCATCTACAGCAAACCAATTAAAAAAATGACATTTTCCTATGATAAACAAAGAACAATCTCGACAGTAGATATCTATCAATTTAACAAACCCAATTACTGTTAGTTTTATATTATTGTGTAAGATTTTAAAAATATCTCACATTCTTTTTTTAATCACGGCTAAGGGGGAGAATTCCAGAGTAAACCTTGCCAGAATCTACAAATGATCGGGCATAGTTTCCTTTATTTTTAGGTGTATCCTAATTTTTCTCGTCTAAGAAATCAACAACACAACTACTAACAACTCCAAACCAAACATAATATTCATCGATAATTTAATCATCATGCCAATATAGCAATTCATCGCCAATAATAAAAAGAAGTTCAAAAATTTCCATGACAAAAAAATCAGAGTAATAATCATCATTCTAATAAAGAGAAGGACAAATAGAGCGATTCTAACAGTTTTGAAATAAAACAAAATCATATCAATTCTATACATCTCTTACTAGGCGATGTTATACGGGGCGTACTAGATGCTGCCTCTATGAAATTCTCATCAATATTACTTGAGTTCTCTGTAAAAACATTTAGGGATGAGTGAGATACTAGCTCAATGAGTAATAACACTTAAGTATAACCCTTTTAATGAGGGACAAGTCAGAAAACATGCTAGGATTCAAATATTTATATCAATAGATTCCTACTCGAGGGATATCGGTTAGGGTATGTAAGTTCTACCTTCCCACTAGCATGGACTATATAAGTAATTGTTTAATACAAGGTGCATCAGGTCTAACGAATCCATCGTTACCTATAGGATCAATCAACATCTTCTCTTATTTATTATTTTTTTATTACCAGTAAAAATATTTAAAATTGGTATAATCATATATTTTTATCATATAAGATTAATAAATCAAAAAGAAAAAAAAAGATCTTTTGTATTTGGTAGTGATAAATGTTGGGATTGTTCATGGTAGAATCCCTATGTTAAACAAACGACATTCATTTCACTTATCAAAAATAATTCTTCTAACAACCTTAATAATATTTATGGTTGTTCCACTGGATGTACCCACACGAATGTCAAGAATTTAATTCATCTATCTCTTTAACCCTTTTTTTTAAACTTACTGTCCCAATTCTATAGTCATGTAATTTACAAATACAAATCTTTAAGTTAAGTTCAGAAAAGTTACCTTCCACTTCTATTTCTCCTATAAAATATCTTCCAACACATGTAGATTCACTCTAATGGAAATAATATTATATTTTATTGTATTATAGTATATTATATTATCTACTATAGAATATGAAACATCATTAAAGGAAAGGACAAATATGGAAAAAAATTTAAACATTAATCTTCAATTTTGAACAATTCAATTATTTGATCAATGAAAAAAGTATAAAAAATACACTTAATACGGAATAAGTATTAATTAAATTTGTGAGGTAATATACGCCTATTAAGAAGAAAATTCAGGACATATTTCTACTTTTTCCTTTTTAGTTATTCTCACACTATTTAAAGAAATAATTCAGAGAAAAATCATAAATATAAATAGTTAACTCTCTTGGACTAATCACTTAGAAAAGGTAAATGAACTACAAAAAGGAAAGAACTTTCCATCAAGTTTCTTTAACATTGAAAAAATAACTCATTCTGAACAATTACAAAAAGTTTCAAAAATTTAATTGTTTTGAACAGTCAACTTAAATATCTAATGCGGGTCATCCCTTTCCACCAAACTCCTCATTGTTAGAGTATTGTAAGATACTTGCCAACTCTGGCTCAAGTAGAATACTACACTATAACCTTTATAAAAACCCTACATGCTTAGTATATTATCAAACGAAGTACTGAAAAAGAAAAAAAAATCTTCATGTAATTGATAGACACAAGATATGGTTAGCCAAATAGGAATAACAAGAGCCACATCAAACTACTCACTAGAAGGAGAGAAAATTGACAAATTATTAGAAAGTTTGTTTTCTGCTATAAGCATGGTCATTGCAGAGCACTCAAGTGTATAAAGCATCCCGCGTTAGCAGAGGCCATAGAAGGGCTGTAAACCAATATAAGGTAAAGAACATTATTATTAATGTTTAACTTTTTTTTCTTAAATTTTGTATACCCTAAAGGGTATGCAATCAAAAGGTCAATTTTTTTCACCCAAAAAACATAAACGTCATATCAATTTTTCTATTATTCTCTTTAAAATATTTTCTAAAATATTTTACATATATAGTGCATCCAATTTAGAAAAACTAATAATAAATATCTTATACTATTGACAACATATGTCACGATCCGAGCCTACAACCTGAACGTGGTCGGCACTCGAGAACCATTGCTGGTCCCCAAGCGAACCCTCATCATGTCTTACTACAAGCCAAAGACTAACTCAAACATAGAAAATCTTAAAAACTAAATAAAAATAATATATTCAACTTGCCACAAAATAGGCCACTTAAATCTTTAAAATATTTCACAAAATAAATGAACATTCTTCTCAAACTGTATTGTCTATCTATGAAGTCTCTTAATGAAAAAGATAGAAGTTGGGACAAGACCCACGACATCCTGATAAAACTAAAAAGTAAATGAAATCCTCTTTAAAAAAAGAGGCTCACCAAAGCTAACTCGAACTCCATGTAGTATCAAGAAAGTTACTGCTTATGACCCTGAATACTTTGGTATCGTTGCTGCAACCATGACATGATGCACACCAAAAATCTGGATCGTATGTTTGGAATATACGAGCCATTTTATGGGGCATTTCTAAAGAAAAAGCATAATCTGTATACTTTTGAAAAGAAAATATTCTTTACCCTCTCTACCGGTCTTTCTTTTAACTTCCACTACCCTACACTCAACTCCAAGGAGAAGCAATAGCTCAACTGCCATGATACGATAGTCAAACTTTCTAAAATAGACTCAACTCACCACCACCACATCACGACACACAAATATCAAACATGGTGGATATAAGGCTCAATTGAATAATAAGACAGCCTCGACCTGGGTACTCTCAACTTGGGACAGTCACTGCTGGTACTTACAATCAGATAAGGTACAATCCATATTCCATCTATAGGGAAAAATTTTTAAACATTTGAAGCAGTATTTGGTATGCAGGATACCACATAAAACTTTATTTTTATGTTATGAAAATACTAATAAACTAAGGGTGTTATAAAAAAATATAAAATATCCTTGTGGGAGTTTTTGTCCCTTCAAACCGTACACCATCACTACTAAGCTCAGGAATGATTACAACCCTGACAGACCCTCCGAGTCTATCACTTGCCTTGGCTGACACTGAAGAACCATTACTATTCCAGTAAAAATAAAACCCTCATCCGGTAGGTGACTACCAGCAAACAAACTTACATTAGCATGCAAAAGCATAAAAAATGTAAAAACTCTTGAAACTGAAATACAAACTGAAACACAAATGAAAAACTATGAATAAAAATAAATTATTCAACTCGCCATAAAATAGGCAAGTTAAGTCTTTAAAACATTAAATAAAATAAATGATACATACTTCCTCTCAATGTGCCTTGGCCTATCTATGAATCCCTAATGACAATGATGGGAACGTCTGTTACAAAGGCCAAGTGAACAAATCCTACAAACTAACATCAACGAAAGGTAAATGAAAATCTTTCGGGGAGCCATGAAAAGCCTCCCATAACGTAACTTGACTCGTAGATGTATGAAAAGCTTATGTTCCCGATCCGATCCCTGAATACATTTTCCAACATAATCAAAGATGCCAGGGCATAGAACCTAATATGTTTGGACATGTAATGCAAATGTGAGAGGAATTCTAAATAAATAACATAGTGATGGCCCCCCCCTCCTCCCTTTACTTGAATAAAAAATAAACGTACCTTACCACCTCTTTTTCCACTCACTCAGTAAAAAAATATACTCAAAACAAATCTTAGATGTCAACCAAAGTATTAGATTAATTACACAAGGGATAATGATTACTTGACTCATTGAGCAAATCACCTCAAGATACCAACTCGAAATACACCATTATTGTATTTGAACTGAAATTCAGTTCATTAAAGTAGGTTTTTAAAAACGTGCATATAAAGAAAGATCCTTTTAAAACATTGATGTCAGTCAACTGCATAAATCAATATTCCAGCAAAAGACATATCAGATCCCTCTCAAACACTACTGTGCCACAATCATGATAAGATCCGCATACCCCATTTCACACTAAGCAAAACCCCTTACGGAACCATAAAATACTGTGTGGGAGTTTCTCTAATAGACAACCATCCATTTTTAAAAAGTCCATAGTGATGATACAACCTTTTTACAAATCGCGCCTACCGCAAGGACCGACCAATACCTTTCCATGGAGTTAGGAACTAACTTAACTTAGTGGATCAACTAGCTTAATTTCAAAATGATCACCAAAAAGTTGACCCTGATAACCCCATGATGACTACATTTTTATTGGATTTTGATTTTTATGACTCACATCCCATAGCGTTGCTCCAATACTAACTCCAAAAATATACTTGCTTCATCTTTTGTTAAAACAACGTTCTTTTTAGTTGATAGTATTGCTCAACATTAACTTTAAAAAACTCTCTTTGAATCGATTTTCCCTTTATTTGCTCAAAACGTCTTTTGAAAATGTTAGTTTTTCCTCGCCTCGTTCTTAAATATGAAAACATTTAATATTTTTTATTAGGAATACTTTAGTTCCCTATAATTTTTTTGAAGAAGTGACTCAACTCTACTATCCTCTATATATTTAACTTGAAACTTGTAGGCTCTCCAAAACAAGGTACAACCTTGTTAAAGACGTGAGAAATTTTATAACTTTTTTCTTTACCATTCTTCTAACTTCTAAACTTCGCGAAGTTCCTTACTTTTCCCTTGAAATGAATCATGTATTAAGGGGTTCATGATCTCATGTTCCAAACTGTATGGATTTAATTTAATACTACTTTTCAACTTGAAGGTTTTTTCCCATGTGTGAATTATGACATGAACTACTGGATCGAGGACTGAAAGGGTTACTAACCTTCTCTCAGACTGTTTTGATTTATGTTTTTCATGTTGGAATTAAGGACATATGAAGTATTCCACCTCGATACTTGCAGGGGTAAACATGTGTATAGTCCCCATGATTAGAATATAATCTAAAGGAGATTTAGAAACCAATTCTCACTACGTAAACTGAAGGTACAACTTCAATCATAACATAACGCAATTTGTGGAGTCCTCGACATAGAAACATTAACACCGACTCGAAGGTCTACCTACGTAAATGGAACTCATGTATTGACTCTTCTCATTACTTGGTTTTATTCCCTCAAAACATATCATGGATGGAATCTCAAAGAATCCACAATTGAACTAAAATCACTTGCTTGAAGTCTACTTCTAAATTTTCTCATTGATTTGAATTAATGATTAAAGGGTGTATGGTTCATGATGTTGGAACGGCATATGAGTCACAATAAAGAAAATTTTGAGAATTAATGAAATAAAACTTTAAAAGACCATAAACTCGCGAACTCAAATTAACTTCACTCAACAATACTCAAATCTTAGGGGTAGAATCCTAGATTTTTCTTTTACTTATTTGAAATGTAAGAATGTTAAGGCTCGTGAGGACGACTATACAAACTATGATATACTTATTACTTAAAAAACAAGATTCTTGAATAATATTGAAGAATCTTTAAAATGAACTTGATTAGAAGACTTGAAACCCTAGCTAGAATGTAAACAATCATGAAAATCTTTCTTGAGATTCTCAAATTAGTTTCTTTAAATAACTATGCCCAAGAATTATGAGTTTTCATATGATTGTCTTGAGTCATTATACCAAGAAATTTGGTTTTTGATAGGATCTTCGAGGGTAAATCCGACAAAAAACCACTACTAGTATCTTTTCCCGTCCCGTTACTAAGTCGACGTACAGCAATTCAAGGTTCCCTAAATAGTCATATACTTTTTTAACTTTAGAAATTTGATTGACCATAACATTTTATGTGAATTTAGCAAGTAAAGATTTCATACCTGTAATTGGATGCTATTTTTCATGTACTCTAATATTTTCTAAGAGAATATGGACGGTTTAACCGTTGACCTAAAGTCAAATCTTACATCAAACTTAGCTTAAACTCTCATGACACTTATCAAGACTCATCAGAAATCCCAATCCTTTAGATTAAAAAATGACAATTAGCCCTGATAGATCAGTGATTTGCGTGTTCCTGTAATTGGCACTTAGTACATGATAGCTTTAACATCCCTCTAGGGAATCAATCCCATGGCGAAAATCCGCAAATAAACTCAAGAACGTCTACGAACGTCTTCATCCTTTCCTCTTTTCTCTTATTCTCTCTTGTTGAACTCCTAACTGAAATCCTGTGCATATATTAAGATCACTAAACTAAATCAAATTGGATTAGACCCTTAAAACCTTACAACAAGAGATTAAATTTGATTTGATAAGGAACAGACCAAAATACTCGTCACTGTTTTCGGTTAAATTTCCTTAACTGGACAACCTAAATTCAAAAGGTTATATCTCACTCATTTAAACTCGAAACTTAACAAAAATTGTGGCTTTGGGAATATATTTCCTATGGTATCTTGTAGCATACCTAACTTATCATGTGCTGGGAGTTCTGATCATTTGAAGTTGAACAAAACTCAATAAAATGTAGGAACCTAATTGACTGCTTTTTAGTTTTTGTTTCTCTTGGACTTAATAGTGTCTACAATCTATTGACCGTAACCCTCAAGAAATTTTTAAATTCCTTGCAAAAATCCACTCACTATACGGAGTGGTTCAGTATTTAGTTAAAAAGAAAGTGCCTCAAGTGGTATACGTGAAGACAAAACGACAAAACGTCCTTTCTTTTCAACCATTCTCAGGTCGGAGGTTGTCAACATACCGTGTGAGTCGTATATTAGAATCCTAACTCATAAGTGGCGCGAACCACTAGTTTATGCTACAGCTAAGGAATCAATCTTCTACAACACGTATGAGTTCCTGTACCCACTTTGTTACATGTTTATTGAGACTTTTTGAGTTGATTGAACTCGTCCCTTATCTGTGCTCAATGTACTATACCCAAAAATTCCTCGATAAAATCTTGCCTCAAATTTTTTGAGGTGTGTGTGGGTTGTGTGTATATTATATATGGTGTGTCTGTAATATTATCCATATATTATATATATATTATATATATATATATCACTACTATCAGATATTATATATATATCTAATGTATGTAATAAATATTTGTATGTATGAATACTATTTATATATAATAATGTAATCAATTATGGGCTATAGCACACTATGTCGACCCACCCCTCATCTATATATACTATGCCTCTATTCCGTCATATTATCTATATTGTATATACACACAGCCACACAGATATATATACTTCTTTGACCACCAACACACAACACACACCTATATCATATTGCAATATTATCGTAATATATATGTCTGTCCCTAGCTACTATCTATGTTGTGTTGGTGGTGGTGTGGTGATGGTGGTTCTATATACACAAGACACATATTATTAATCCCTACCTCCTAAGTCACATACCCATCGGTTGCATTAGTAATTAATCCCCCCCACACTCAACAAGATTGAGTCAACCTCAATAATAATTCATTTCCATTCAATCTTTTCTTTTTGTCAATGTGACGAGCTTAGTTTGTCGCGGAATTCACATTAATTCCTCCCCCACCATGTTTCGGAGGCACCTTGCATCATGTTTATGTAACTGTTTCAACCTGGCCTAGCTTCTCAAGTTTGAAATCTGATTATATGTCTTATTAATACCCTTTTAAAAAATATTTCTTTTATTTTTATTTTAAAAGTTTTTTTGTAGATAAAAATCTCCTCTATTTATTATCAATGGAGAGTTTAGGGTTTTGTTTAAACTTTAGTACTTCCTTGTTCTTTTGACTAAAACGGAATCATAATTTTATGAAGTGAAAATAATGTTGCATTACAACGGATTAATAGAAATAAGAAGACGACAAACACATCGCCTCTCTAGCCATGTTTTTTGGAAGTAAAAAGTATTCCCTCTATCCCAATTTATGTAACTTGCTTTTCTTTTGATTTGGTCGAAAAATAATGGCCCATTTCTATTTTAAGTAAATATTTAACAACAAAATGTTCAATATACCCTTAATGAAAACATTCAAAGCCAAACCATTTCTTTTTATTCTTTTTGGGAGCACAGCTTTTAAAATTTTTTAAATTCCTTTTCTTAAACGCTGTGCGAGATCAACTATAGACCTTCATTAGAAGAGTATAATTTTTTTTCATATCTTTGTGACATCGTTAAGATTTAAATACTAAATAGTGTAACATCTCGTCCAATTTGAAACAACTAGATAAGAAACTTATAATTATTGTTAACTATTTTTTTGTTTTGGCGGAAAGAGACTTAAAAATCCTGAGCAAATTTTAGTTAAGTGAGGAACGTTGTGTTTGTTGTCAACTTCAATTGACCCTCTGCAAATCCCAGCTCAGCAATGAGTTTAGCTATAATTTCCATAATTGGTTTGGTGGACAGAACCCGTTAGAAAATCTTTCCCACTCCTCAAAAGTTGTTCGACATTTTGAGTTAGGATGAGTTGAGGTTTTATGCCCTTTGGAAGTTTGTCAGTCATTTCTTGTGGATGAGGAATTTCCCAATCAAACAATGGCGTAAGATAAATTAAAGGAAGAATTTGTCCTTTTCCTTACCAAAATTACAATTTGTTTATTAGTAATTATTCATCGGTTCCTAAATGAAACTTGTGAAATTTTTTTATACACTCTTTTGAAAAATGGATTAGATTTTTGGAGACAAGAATGCTAGAAATAAGAAAGTGGAAAAGGAGACATAGAATTGTCCACGTTTCGGTCCCCAAGAATTCTTGTGGAATTTCAGCGGGGGTAATCGCCTACAAGGTAGTGGAGTCTCTCAATAGAGGGTTTGAGTTGCCATGTCCCCACGCCAAACATGTTTTCCTTCATGAAATCCGTTCTAAATATAGATTGAAGTTTAATTGTTCCTTGGACTTTTTTATTCCCTTTGTATTGTATAATGTGTTTTGGTTGAATTTTGTTAAATTTGTTTGGACAGTTTTCCTAGTACTACATCTCAATGCCTGTGGTTGCTAGAGTTGTTTTCTCAGTCAAGTTTCCATGATACTCACTGACTAGTAATCTTGGGATCTAACAGACATTTTGAGCAACGAATATTCTAGTTAATGTAAATGGGTTGAAAACTTAAGAAGGAAAAAGTCACCACCCTTTTCTGCATCAATCAAGTCCGTGTCACGGTACTTGTAACCCCTCTGTCGAACACAAAAATTCACCTTCCTCCTCGTCGCAGACCAAGACGTGGCACCCTTCCCATTTGCTCTCAAACAATACGGAAACTTTCACTACACAATAAGTAATTTAGGATGCAATCTCCCCCCACGCTCCCGGCATAACCTTGTTCGAAACATGTGTTATTTTCTCAACTTTTCTTCCAGTGTTTGCTATTGGAACCATTCCTAAAACACTAGGGATCGTTCCAAAACACAAATCAAAACCCTTGAATATTCATATTCAATTCAAGGATAATTTTTAGAGTAAAATTCAAGAAAAGTTAAATGACCAATTGTTAGAGTCAAGTCCCCAGTGAGGATTTTCAAGTATTTCCAGAGTCTTTACAAATGGTTCGAACATCATTTAATGTTTAAATTTCAAGTCTAGCTAGAATAAAGATCCCTGATTGTCAATTTTTCAAAAGCTATGGGGGACTAGTATTTCCTTTTCCCAAAGCATTTAAAAAGTGGTTTTTCCCACATTTAAGATAAGAATAAATTGACAAGAAAAGGGAAAATCGTATTTCAAAAGAGCTATTAGCTATGTTTGCGGTAATTAATCATCCACTAAACTAAGTTTATTTTTTTCCAAAAAATATGATATAGTTTTTAAATTTGGGACGAAGTAATTGAGAAACTTATAATACGGCGTGATGCGGTTCATATTACTCAAGTCTCCAAAACATCATGTAAACTTATCATGGGGTATTTAATACGGTCCATACTTTGTCGATGATCACATAATTAAGCTAGTGTATCCACTTAGTTATGTAGTTTTCATCATGGACGGCCAAGTATAGGCTTAAGTCCCCTGGGCAGCGTGATGAACTAAAAACGTTTTCCGACGGACCACTTAGGCCCATAACGGTGGTTGTCTATTCGAGAACTCTTCATGATAAAGAATTGCTCAGGTGGTTGTCCTCAGGGATTTTCTTTTAGTCGTAATGGGGGTATGAACTTTCCATTCGTGCATTCCACAAGGTAGACCTTTGAGAAGGAACATGATTTTGTTATGATATTAGATTTTGTTATGAGGTTGACCATTCATATTTTGAAACAGTTTTTTTTTGCCTTTCTCTTTTTATAATTGCACTCCTTTTAAACTACTTTATAATGAAATAGTTTTCATCTAAGTTATTTCCAACGTTAGAATATCCAAGGTAAGTATTTTTTTTATGATTTTCGACTTTTGTATGAGTGAGTTTTTCTGCTATTTTTTGGGAAGTTTGGGTTGTCGAATAAAGAAAATTTGTCCCCTTCCCGATTTTCGGAATTCTTTTAAGGTATTTTTTGTTTTGTTCCCTTTTATTCGTCTTTCTCCGTTGTTGATTCGTTTTGGTATACTGTCCAGAGGTCTAGTTTAAATTGCAACCATTATACCTTCTCTCAACGAGTTTAGGGTTTTCTGTAGAGAAGAGAAAGATTGGGAAAAGAGGAATGGGAAGGGTGTTTAAAGATTCGTCACCTGATCATCAATTAACTTCTGAAATTTCATTGGTGGTGGGTCCCCTAATACTTAAAGTGCGTGTGGGTCAAAATCAAATGATGGTTTCTGTTCACCCCACAATGCCAAATCATGTTTGATTTTTACTTGTTTTTTTTAATTATCCCAAACGATGTTGTGAAATTTTGAATTTCTTGAATGTCATTCTTGAATTGGGTTTTCCGTTCTTTGACATCAGTTATTTTGTAGTTTTTAGGAGTTGTTCGAGTGATCGAAGTTGTTGTTTATCTTTAATTCAAATTCATTAGGTTTTATCCTTGCATATATGATTATGTGTACCATAAAATCTCCTAAGTGAATTTGAGAACAATAAAACTTGCAAACAGTAATCATTTAACATATGTTTAGAAATGAGTTTTTTGTATGAAACTCTTGCAATCATCACTTAGATAGGTATCCGGGCGCGCATGCTTCAATCCGGCACCAGAAGGCATGGATGTGTGCCCACACGCTCCGACCAGTTTTCTTTTCACTCCATTCAACTCCTCACCACTCAGTCAATGTGATGCTCCGCCCCGGCCTTGTCCCTATGATACAGTTGAGGCCCTGGGTGCGGCCGTCGTGCCCGTATCGGCGTGTATATCGCCCCGTTTTTATAATTCGTCTGAAATTAACTCCTTCTTAAAGTTGCTTTTTCCTCTGTACACTGTTCCTATTTGCATTCTAAATCTTTCTCTGATGTGTGACTCTATAATTAGGAATCCCTTCATAATCATCGTGAAACATTAATTTAAACCTGTGGAATTCCAATAACCTCTTCACATTAAAGGCAAGCCTTAGAGGCCAAATATAGAAAGTTCTTAAGGGCCTTTCAAGAAAGTCCTTTTAACAAAGTCTTTTTAATGTCATTTTAGACTTAAAGAATTAGGTTGGCGTAAGGAGTAAATATAAGAAGAAAAAGTCCATTTCAAGTTTTATCAGTCTTCAATAACCATTTTAATGTTGTTTTAAAAAGACTTCGTTTGAAGTTTCAGTTACAGAGTAAGGGGAATTCTGTTCTGTCAAAGAATTAATAATGGGGACTAAGTATTTCCCCTTTTTTCCCAAAGGAAGTATAAAAATGTGAAATTTTGCAATTACAAAAAAGGTAAACTAAGATTCCAATATGCTTTGGGGCTAGTTTTATAAAAGAGTAATAAGCTTTCCTAAATGAGGAAGGAGGAATCTAAGATGTTTTCAAAAATACTTGAGATAATATTTTTTTGAAGCACTTCATCGCAAATCAAAAAGTTGTCTATTTTTAATAACATAAGGGCAAGTTACTTTTGGGAAAAGTTTTTTAGCCCACCGAAATAGACGAGCCATAAATATAGAATGACTCCATCTCCATAAAACCATGGGATCCCCATGGGTAGAAAAGGGTCCAACTTTTTAGAATTTAACCCCTTTCAGAGGTATACTAGTCGATCCTAGTTAGAGTTCATGTTATGTAATATATCTATTATATCTATATATATATATATAGATATATATATATATAATATTAATACACACACACACACAACGTCAATGTTTTTTGTTATTTGTACTTTTTTACATACCTCCCCAGAGTTAATGTCATCTTGTTTTTTGACATGTTAGATTCAGAACCATGTTTTCAAACAACTTTTTCTTTTATAATTAACTTTTTATTTTTAATTTCTCTTTCTATGTAGTGATTCAGTTATATTGAGGGGTTTAAATGTTCTTATGAGTTTTGTAAATCGATCCAAGGTAAGTGTTTGTTTCCTTTTATCTTTTTAAGCTTTTACGTTATTTAATAAATTACAACTTGCATACTCACTCCATTCAATGTAGTGATACAGTTAGCCGGCCTCGTATGACATGTTGTAACGCATATAACGGGTATTACGTATCCAGTGGGCTTTCTCCAATGAAATTCCTCCTAGCAATGCCAGAGTGTCATTTTTTGTTGATCGGTCCTTTGCATCCAGAGACATCTTTTTCATTTCTTTCTTGTTACTATTTCATTAGTAATGTCTTGTGGATGTTGTCCCGAACACTCCATCTCACCTCATTTTTAGCGGCTTCATAGCACTGAGTAGTTTTCTAGGGTTCCTTTGAAATTATCATTCTTATGTTAAAGACTTGGGGTTGTCATTTTGGGTCAAAGTTGAATGTTTATATCGTTAAACCATTAAAAACCATTTTTAGTTTTGTTTGTTAGTTTTTAGTTTCAGTTTCTTTGATCAGGAGCTATTGATATTATTTTCTTTCGTTATTTATGTAACTAAAGACAAGGTCCCGCTTCGAATTCGAGCCCAACAATGATAATTGAGTGCTAGCCACCGCTAAGGTTTAAGATCGGGGCATGAAAACTGTGTGGGTATCCAGACCTAGAGTTTTTAAGAGTCCGATAAGTCCTCATGAGTCGTTGTGGCCTGTAGAGACCTAGTTAATCAGTTTAAGAATCGCACCACAATCTACAATGATAAGAGCTTCCAAAAATAATGAATTTTCTTTCGCTTCTTCATATCCATTCGCGCATTAGAGTTATCTCTAAAGGTTTATTTTTTAATTCGTGCTTGTGTGTGTGTTCCAGATAACCATTCCTCCATGAAGTCTAGCAAGATGTCGTCCAGTTAGAACAAACATTGAGGAACAGGGTTTAGCCCCAATCCCTTGAAAGTGCAAACCTCAAGGAGAAGTCCACCGAATCCAAATTTAGAAAGGCAATTCAGGAATGGTGTGTCATGCCCGTGGAGTAATCAGATTTTGTCAAAAAAATAGAAGCTTGACAAGAAGAGGCCGACACTTCAAGGATTCGTGAGTTCTCGAGGATGAATCCCCCAAGTTTCACAAGTTCGAGCACTAATGAGGATATAGAGAACTTAAGTGAGAAACTGAAAAAGGTGGCGGAGGTAATGCATGTTGGTGACACTGAGAGAGTTGAATTAGCTTCTTACCAAGTCAAAGGTATTGATAGAACCTGGTTTGATCAATGGTAAGAGGGTAAAGATGAAGATGCACCTCCAGCGAGTTGGCCTTGTTTTGACGAGTCATTCTTGGGGAATTTATTTTCCGGAAAACTAAATGAGGCAAAGGTACGTGAGTTCCTTAAACTTCAGCAGGATTCTCTCAGTGGTCCGTATAATTTGGCGTTGAAGTTCATCCCAACGATCTCATTAATTAAAGTTATCCTAAAATTGGGTTGTAAGACAGAGGAGTAGAATTGAATTCACCTTGTTGATTGGGTTTGTTCTTCAAGCAAAGAGGTGTATGGGCATCAAGTTTGTCTTTTTCATTGCGGATAATGGACAGTTTTTTTTAGATTGATGATATATGTGCAGCAGGTAGAGAAGGAAAGCTAAAGGACGGAGAGGAGTTAAAGAACAAGAGATCTAAGATAGTGAATGGGTTCGGGCAGCACAAGAGTAATGCCTACCAGTCATCCTTCTTCTACAAACAAAAGGGTCCTTCTCCATCATCTTATAGTGAACTTACACCTAAGAAAAAGGGTCACTACTATGGTAGGATCCTAGAGTTTTAAACCTGCATAATTCACATTCAGGAAGTGTTTTGGTTTTTTTTTGGGTAAGTGGGTTTATTAATCCTCTTGTCCTGCGCCAAGTGGTAGTTAGAAACCCTGTCGTGTTTTGGCGTGCTGGGCTCCACTTGTTTTATTTCAATGGTTGTCAGACCCGGGAAGTTTTCCATGATGAGTTGTCCTTATAATAAGTATGGAAGTGGTAATGGGGGCAATAAAGCCCAGACAGTGCTGCACCTACAGATCTAGCTTTTCCGGTTTTTTCGACGGGGAACAAACAATAATCTTGTTTGCCTCTCAACAATCCCCCCATAGTTTGAAAGAGGTTAAAGAAATTTGGTTGAAAGTAATTTCAAAGAAAGGCTTTATTAGACCAAGTCTCACCTTGGGGTGATCGAATCTTGTTTGTGAGAAAGAATTATGTTTCCCTTAGGATATGTATAGAATACCGTCAATTGAACAAGGTCACCATCAAGAATAAATATCCTTTTTCAAAGGATTAATGATCTTTTTTAATAGCTTCAGGGTGCTTCTTGCTTCTCAAAAATTGATCTCAAATTAAGATACTATTAGTTAATAATAAGGGAATGTGGCATTACAAAGAAAGCTTTCAGAACTAGATATGGGAATTATTATTTTAGGTATATTTGTTATCATAGTCATTGATGAAATACTAATCTATTCAAGAAATGAAGAAGATCATGTTAATTATCTTAGAATAGTTCTTTAGACTTTGAAAGATAGAGATATGTACGCCAAGTTCTCTAAGTGTGAATTTTTACTTAAATATGTGGCATTCTTAGGTCACATAGTCTTTGGTGATTGTATTAGAGTTGATACCCAGAATATTGAGGCAATACAAAATTGTCCTAGACCCATATCCCCAATTAATGTAAGGTGTTTCATGGGTTTCGCTGGCTACTATAGGAGATTTGTAGAAGGTTTTTCATCTATTTTATTTCTTTTGACCAAGTTGACTCCAAAGACATTTAAATTTCAGTGTTATGAAACTTCTGAGAAGAGTTTTCATGAATCGAAGAACAGGCTAATTACTGCCCCAACTTTGACTTTACCGGAAGGTACTCAAGGTTATGTGGTGTATTGTGATGCATCTGGAGTAGGTTTGGGTTGTGTGTTAATGCAGATTTATAAAGTTATAACTTATGCCTCTAGATAGTAGAAAGTTCATGAAAAGAATTACCCAACCCATGACATAGAGTTGAATGTTGTATCTTTGGCTTTGAAGATATGGCCTAATTATGGTGTCCATGTTGATGTGTTCAGTGATTACAAGAGCCTACAATATGTGTTCACCCTGAAAGAACTTAATCTCATACAAGGAAGGTGGTTAGAATTTCTCAATGATTATGACATGAGTATTCTTTACCACCAAAGTAAGTCTAATGTTGTTGTTGATCCCTTGATAAAGTTGTCTATGGGTAGTACTGCCCATGTTGACGAATAGAAGAGAGAGTTAGCGAAAGATGTGCATAGATATGCAAACCTGGGAGTCAGACTAATGGATTCCACAGAAAAAGGAGTAGTGGTGATGAATGGGGCTGAACAATCATTGGTGTTTGAGGTAAAAGAGAAGCAAGACCAAGATCCAATTTTCCTTTAATTGAAGGCAAATTTTTATAAGCAAAGGTCTCGCAGGCAAAATGATTAACATGGATTTCATCAAGTTTACCAAGGTTTCGCAGGCAAAATGATTCTATTTGGGTTATTGTGGATTGCATGACCAAATCAAACCATTTTTTTCCAGTAAAGACAACATGTTCGGCATAATATTATGCTTTGTAGTATATTCATGAAGTAGTTAGACTACATGGAGTTCAAGTCTCCATTATTTCATACGGAGTTGAACAATTTTCTACATATGCATTTTGAAAGTCATTCAAGAGATAGGTTGAAAATGGCACAAAGTCGACAGAAATCCTACACTGATGTTAGGAGAAGGCCGTTAGATTTTGAAGTAGATGATTGGGTGTATATAAAAGTTTCACCCTTGAAAGGTGTTATGAGGTTTGGCAATAATGGGAAACTCAGTCCCCGGTTTATTGGACCTTATCGCATAGCAAGAGGATTCGCAATGTAGATCATGAGGTAGTGTTATCCCAAGAGTTAGCAGCTTTTCATCTGGTGTTTCACATCTCTATGTTGAAGAAGTGCATATTCAATCCTCCATTGATCATTCCAACTGAAAAATTGGGATCAAGGATAGTCTATCTTATAAAGAGATTCTGATTGAGATCTAAGATCGCCAAGTTCACAAGTTAAGAACAAAAGTGGTACAATCAATCAAGGTGCTTTAGAGGAACCAGTTTGTTGAGAAGCTACTTGGGAATCTGGGGAGGACATGAAGAAGAGATTTCCACATCTCTTTGAATTCAGAGAAAATGTAGACCAAGGTAGTAATTTTCTTCTTAGAACTCATAAAGTCATGGGTAATAATGTTATTGTTGCAATCGTTTGTTCGGTGTTTGAACTTGAAGTTACTACCCTTAGTCTACTAAGGATAATTTTATTCGAAGACAAATGTTCCCAAGGGGGAGATACTATAACAACTCGCAACTAGAATGAACTAGAAAGGAGTTTAAAATCTGAAAAAATACTTATTTTTGGAAGGTATTAGAAAATTTTGGAAATTAACGTAAGTTGAAAAGTGATTTTTTTGGTCAACTTCAAATGGCCATAAATCCTAGATGAAGATGAATTAGGTGTAGTTAAGATATAAGTGATTTATTTCCTTTGGAAGTTGGGCTATCAAAATAAGGAAATTTCCCAAATTCGGATAGTTAAGGTGTAGTTTGCTCTTTTCCTTATCCTACTAGTTTATTTGGTTTTTGGTAATTAAGTTGGGGTTCTATGTTGAATTAGATTAGTTTAGACTTCTAAAAAAAGAGTTAGGGTCTTGAGATAACAGAAAAAGAAGTGGATAAAGGAGAGTGGCATTGAAGATTCGCCAAGGTTGTCGAAATAACTTGTGGATATCGTCGAGGATGATCTCTAAAAAGGTATGTAGGTATATATTAGTGTTAAGTTCATTCACCCAAGCGCCAATTTGTTTGATTTATCTTGTTCTCATCCTAAATGATTTAGAATTTGATTGTTCTTGAACGTTGTTCTTGAACGTAGTTCTTGAATTGCTTTTGTTCTTAAACATGAGTATGACATTTTGGAGTTCTTTGATTATGTAAGTGTTGTTTCTTGAATTCATTGGGTTAGATCCTTGTATATATGGTGTGTGTACCTGAAACTAAAGTGAATTGGATAAAAGAAATCTAAATAGAAAGATTAAAGGTCTTGAAAACGAGTTGAGAAATTCGTCGATCGTCAACTGGGCAAGGTCAGGCACGACGTGCCCAATCTGTGCCAAAATGTGGCATGTGAACTTGAGGCCTGGGGCAGCATGCCCTGGAGGTGACTGAATGGCGTTTTTCACCTAGTTTTCGTAATTCAGTATGATTAAGCCTTTCAAAAGTGTTTAGCACTTCCTAACGATTCTAACTACACTAAGTGTCTTCTACTCACATCGAAACCATCTAGAAACATGAGTTACAACCTTGAATCCATAACTTCAAATTCAAGGAATATTTAGAGCAAAGTCTAAAAAGTTCTTAGAGTCCTTTAAAGAAGTCTTTTATAAATGTTTTTAAAAAGTTGTGTTTCAAGACTTAAAGATTAGGTTGAGTAAGGAGTAAAGATAAAAAGAGGAAGTTCATTAAAAGTTTTATAATTCATTCAAAAACAATATAATGTCGTTTTTAACACATAATTTTGAGTTCAATGTTAAGACTAAGGTGAAGTCTTTTCTTCAAAGCAATATATAGGGACTAAGAATTCCCAAAGAAGTATAAAAAAAGTTTTACATTTAAAAAGAAGGAATACTGAGATTTCAACGAGCCTTCGAGCTAGTTTTCAAAAAAGATTAATAGCTTTCTAAATGAAGAAAGCATGTAAACTGAGATTTCCAAGATAGTCTTTGTGGTAAGTTTTTGAACACTAATCTCAAATCATAGAAGCAGTATGTTTTAATTACATGAGAGCCATTATATTTTTGTAGTAGAATTGACCACCGAATTGGGGACGAGCATGAGTTTAGATATTTCACATCTCCATAAAACCATGTAGCCACCATGGATTGAAAAGGGTCATACTTTTTAGATAAACCCTTTTCACAGAAGACTAGTGGATGCGTTAGGCAGTTCAAGTCTTATACCTTTGGTCGAGTATAGGTTGTGTTGACATCATGAGGTAAATCACTATATCATCACTATAGCTCTTAAAGTTATGGTTGTCGGTTAGAGAAACTCGATAGAAGTTAACAACGTTGGTATATATATATATATATATATATAGATATATATATAAATAGTCTATATATATATATATATCAGTTTATTTGTATTTTATTTAAACTATTTTTTTATGTTTAGACGTTGTTTTAGAGTCGTCACTTAATTTTTTAAAGAAAAATCAAGAAAACTTGGTTTTTGAAAGATTTAAACAGGAAAACCAGAGAAAACTTAAAAGGGGGGGTTCAGGGTTCACGCATATATTTAGGAAGGTGGTATTTGCCGGACCTAAAATCTCAGCTTAGCATCGCAACTATCCGACAACTAACTTTGTCTGACTTAAAATGATTTTAACTTGGTTTGATAGTTAAAAGCGATTGATTTATTTTAAGACAGTTAAAATATAAAGGCCTCAAGCGGGGGATTTGAGCCTTTTAACCCTAAAATTAAAGACAATTAATTAATCAAACAAACATGTGATAAAATAAAAGTAAGAGGAGAGAGAGTCGGTTTGGGTTTAAGTCTGGTTTCTGTCTGCTTGGATTTGTATTTTGACCCATTTCACTTTGGGCCTTTAGGCCCAATTTTTCACTTGTCCTAAATTCCTAAGGAAAGCAACAAAATATAATTTTTTGAGAGAATAATAAAGGTCATTTATCCCAGTCTTCTTCTGTAACGACCTGTTAGTCGTTTTGAGCAGTAGAGTTTATTTCTGGTAATAACTGTCTGGGTCGACGGATCCCACGATGGACCGTCATAGGCGCGACGGACCGTCGAGGGGGTTTATTGTTCAAAACACTTAGATCATGAAAATTGATTACCTAGGATCACTCTCTGAGTCACGACGGAATGGCAGGACGGACGTCAGAGACTGCCTAACCTGGCTGGGTCGGATTTCTATTAAAGTTTTAAGGGGCGTTTTGTGGGACTTTCATGCTTATAATTATAAAGTTAGGGGAGGAATGTCATAATTCATTACGTGGGGGTTATAAAGGGATAACACCTTGAAATAAAAAAGGGGTTTATTTTATCATATTTTATAATTAATTGATATGACAATTTCGGGTAAAAGAAAAAGGGTTTGAATAAGAAAAAAGAGAAGAAGAATAGAGAGAACAGAGAGATCGAGAAAGACGGGGAGAGAGAGAGGAGAACGAAGAGTACAGCAAGGATCCTTGGAGAAGTAGATTGATCGATTCACGATTTCTGCGGTGGAGGTATTGTTAGGGTTTATGGCTATTTCATTAGTTAAATCTAATAGCGAAGAATGTAATTGGGTAGTATTGTAAAGTTCTTCTATATGCTTAATTGAGCTTGCATGATGGAGTATGTAGATTGTAATGGGTTGAAAGATGAGCAGATGACTCGTAACTAAACCCTCTCTGTTAATGATGACCTTGGTATAAAAGAAGGCTGATGAACTAAAAGAATGAGGTTAGTGGATCGGGTGTCACGTTCCGACAACCAGGATAGTAGTAGTGGATCAGCTGGGTTTCACGTTCGCACACCAGGATAGTCGTAGTGGATTTCGGGTTCATGTTCCGGACACCAGGATAGTAGGAGTGGATCGGGATGTAACGTCGACAACAGGATAGTAGTAGTATCGGGTGTCACGTTTCGACTCCAGGATAGTAGAAGGAGCGGTGCCACTCCGACACAGGATAGTAGTAGAGGAGCGAGGTCACGGTTTCGACCACCAGGATAGTAAAAAGAATGAAACTTGAATCTGTTAATATACTCAGATTTAAAGAACCTATTTTACCCAAATGAGTATGGTTGGAGGCATGAGTCCTCATGTCGTGCTTGGGTGGGGGTCAATGGTTATGGGTACCTTGTTGTTGTTATTGTTGAGTATGGTAGTTGATTTATGTATTATCTGATAATAGTGCTTTCTATTTTGAGGTTGGACGATGATACCTACTCAGTAATTGTGTTTTTACTGACCCCTACTTGTAATTTTTTTTCTTGTTGATTTGTGGGAGTTCAGGCAAACGTGACCATCGAATTTGAATCAACAGCACTATAGCAGACTTCAGCATAATCAGATTAAGGGGTGAGCTATTGTTCCTAGCTCGGACTAGATCTTTCCTTCACGGTATTGATGTCTTGAAGTTTCGGACATGGACCATCTTCTTTTAATTATTTAGTTTCTTAGATTGATCTCTCTTCGCACTACCCTCCATCGTACCCCGCCCGCCCCTACCCCCTCGGACTCTTTCGATTTAGTAATTTGAGGGCATAGATGTTCTTGTGATGATGACCAGGTTTTTGGGATAGTAATTGATAAAAACTTTATAGAAATTATTTAATTGATTTCGTGAATGAGTTTTTAAGTATTTCGCATTATTTTATATTTATATGGTTGAAATGTTGGGATTAGATGTTGGTTCGCTCACATAGAGAGAGTAAATGTGGGTGCCACTGCGGCTCGTTTTGGTCGTGAAAAACTTGGTATCAGGGCATTTCAGGGGGGGGGGTTTCGTTGTATAATCACACAAGAAACGAGTCTAGTAGAGTCTTGAGGAAACGGTTAGGAGGAGGCCTTTACTTTTCTTTGACAGGTAAGGACTTTAGGAAAAATTTCATTCCTTCTTTCTTTCGTGCTATTACTGGTCACATTGGTATCTAGGTGATACAAATTTTTATCTGACTATCTTACTTCTATGTCAAGATGGTAGAACTAGAGCAACAACTGCGCCAACCCCAGCACCAAAAGAACAAGATAGCGTCTGAAACCAGCCACTGGGGCTGTGGATCGAAAAGAGGCAGCAGTAGTAGCGAGAGGTCGTTGGTAGAGGTCGCGGGAAGGACGTCCCCTAGAGAAGAGGACAAGCACATGGGCCCATAGTACTAGGGCGGTGAATCCCCATCGACTGAGGAAAGTAGTAATAAGAGAGGGTGAGGAAGGGAGAGAATGGCCAAGGCAGAATGAGGAATTACCACCCCAAAATTACACCAGAGATGATTAATAAGTTCTTGCTTACGTTAGGGGGATCTGATCAGGGCCAGGAAACCTCCAGGCTTTCTGCACAGCACTCAGTTCCGGGGGTACAGCTGCAGCTGCTGGGGCTACCCGCATGGATGCCTTATTGGGAAATAGGGCACGGTTCCTCGATTGACTACAGGTGCCTATAATGAACAGCGATCAGAGCAAAACTTTTTTATTACGTTCTTGGAAATTGAAACCTCCAGTCGTCAAGGGTGCGAACTGAGGATCCTATGATTTTTCTAGTCGATTTCATGAAACTACTAAACAAGAGGGGAATAGTATAACGATTTGGCATCGAATTTGTGACCTTAAATTTCCAGGGGAAACAGCCAAAAATGTGGTGGCGATCGTATTGAGTGTCAACCAGGCACAAGACACCCACTATGATTTGGGCATCATTCTCTACCTTGTTTGATGGAGAAGTATATACTCGGGACTTTGAGGGATAGGAGGAGAGATGAAAGTTCATGAGCCTAGAGAGCAAGGCAGGATTGTCGGTCACTACATATGAGGCTAAGTTTCGGGCATATCTAGGGATGCCACCCAGCTTTGCTTCAGTTCCACAAGAGCGGAGGATTTCGCCGTTTTTGAAGGGATTGAGGAGATTTCCAGAGTCGAGCTTACAGGTATCTACTGCAGGAAATTCCTTTCAGGAAGTGGTAGGACTTTGGGATAGAGTGGAGGAGTGAGCCAGATGACTTTTCACCATGGCATCAGCAAACTAAGAAGTTTCGTAAGGGAGTGAGTTTAGTGGTTTCTACTCCAGAGGGCAGAGTTCAGGGTTATCAAGCCCGACCTATTCAGTCTTCATACAGGCTTGGTGTTTGTTAGCTGGGGGTCCACCGCAGGATTCCGATCAACATTCTTTGAGTTTGGAGGTTTCCCCAGACTCCGTCGTTCTCACAGAGACCTATGCCTTAACCAGAGAGGTGTTATGGATTGGGGAAATGGGAATTATAAGAGCTTACTGTCAAAACAGAGTTACAGACCCCAATAGTCAGGGGTAGAGGGAGTGGTCAGGGAAGATCGACGACCATTCTGGCAAGTCACCCGTTCGAGGTTAGGTCAAAGGTAATGGTGTCACCCAAACCAATCGGACCGGGTGGCGGGGCAGCCGGGGATCGACTGACAGCCAAACATGTAGGGGAATCGGGGAAGACACGGGTGATAGGGCCCATTGTTACGCTTGTCCTGAGAGCGGAGTCGGATTAGCAGGAAGAGACATCTGATTGATGTAGCACAGGAATCTTTTGGTTTGGTGATTGCATGGCTTCTGTATATTGATCCTGCTCCACATGTTCAGTTGTATCTTCCTATTTGCTACTGGTCTAATTTTACCATGGTGAATTGCTTGGACATACCTCGTTAGTTGTTGTTTCTACTCCGGTGGGTGAGTCTGTGATAGTTGAAAGGGATTATAGGTCTTGTCTGGTGACTTTCGGGGAGCAATAGGCTCATGTAGACTTGGTTATCTTTAGCAACTGGTTGATTGATTTCGATGTAATTATGGGTATGATTGGCTTTCTCCAAACTTTGCAATCTTAGATTGTAAATGCCGAAACTATGGACATTGGCAACCTGGACAGATCCGTTAGTGTGGGGAGGGCGACACACTTCCACTCCAGATTCGTATCTCTCCCTTCTGTCTAAGAGACTGGTTAAGAAAAGGTGTTTAGCTTTCTTGGCACCACCGAAGGGAACGTTCGACCATGTACCTTCAATGGAGTCGGTTTTGTCGATAGCTGTGAGTTTCTGGATGGGTTTCCTGCAGACCTTTCCAGGTATGCCCCCCCCAAAAACCAATAGAGATATTGGACTTTGCATTGATCTGGAATAGGGTACTCGCCCCATTCCATTACCCCCTTATAGGGATTGGCTTACCCTGAGTTTAGAGAGTTAAAGTTCAACTTCAAGAGGTGTTAGGGAAAAAGGATTTTATTAGACCAAGTGAATCCCCTTGGGGTGCTCCGGTTTTATTGTGAAGAGAAGGAGGGAGTTCGGATGTTGCATAAACTACAGCGCAACTGAATAAATGTACTGTTAAGAACCAGTATCCTCTTCCTGCATTGATGCATATGTTCGACAGTTACAAGGTGCTTGTACCTTCTCAAAAATCGACTTGAGATCTGGGTTATCATCATTGAAAATTACGGGCAGCAGATTGTGCCAAAGACTGCTTTTCGAACCAGGGATGGGCATTATGAATTCTGTTTAATGTCTTTTGGCTTTACGAATGCCCCTGCTGCTTTATGAGCTTGATGAATGGGATTTTTTAGGAAATAACTGCGATCTCTTTGTAATGTATTCATGATAATATACTGGGTATACCAAAAACCCAAGAAAGAACATGAGGAGCACTGAGAATTGGTATTGGAAATGTTGTGTGGGGAAGAAAAAGCTTTATGCAAAAATTCTCGAAGTGTGAGTTTGGATATTCAAATGTCGTCTTAGGGATGTGGTTTCTAAGGAGTGGGAGTGATGGGGGAATAATTCCAAGATTGAAGCAGTGAAGAATTGGGTAAGACCTACTAAGTTACAAGAGTGAGAAGCTTCTTGGTTTTAGCTAGCTACTACCGTCGATTGGTCAAGGGATTGTTCTTCTGTTGCTTCCCGAACTGACAAATTTGACTAAGAAGAGTGTCCATTTGTATGGGCGGACGAATGTTGTATGTGAGAAAGTTTTCAGAAACTCAAAAGGGGACCTTTGTGACTACTGCACCAATTTACACTTGCCAGCGGGAAGGTAAGAATTCAGGTTGTGTTATTGTGAGCATCCTAGTCTTGTTTTGGGGCATGACTATGCAAGAGAAGAATGTAATTGCTTATGCTCGAGGCAATTAAAGGTGCATGAACCGTAATATAGACCCACGATTTGGAGTTGGCTGCCAGTAGTGTTTGCATATAGCAATGGAGACATTATCGCTATGGGGGTTAATTAAATTGTGAAGTCTATACGGATCATCGTGTTTACCAGTAGTCTTTACAAGAAAGATTTGAAATTTGAGACAGAGGAGATGGATGGAACTACTGAAGGGGACTATGATATCACTATCTTGTATCAGTCCGGGGAAGAAAAAGCTAATGTCTGTAGCAGATGATTTAAGTAGAAAGGCAAGGGAGCATTGGGAAGTCTAGCCCATTTGAAGATTTCTAGACGCCCATGGCTAGAGAGGTTAGAGAGGTTCAGACTTTGGCTAAAATGAATTATGAGGCTAGTTTAGAAGTAAATGAGAAGGCCGAAGGCAGGCTTTTCTGGGCCTGTGTGGAGGCAAAGATCTTACTTTCTTGTAAGGACTAAAGGAAAGCAGTTTACGATGAGAAACTGATCCGGATCTGAGATAAGGTCTGTTTGCGCGGAGAGGCTAAGAAGCAAAAATCAAGAGGAGTGTTTTGAGAAATAAGGGGGAAGGGTATGTGGATCCGTTTGTCATGATTGATTTCACACTATTCTTTACAGAGGCGTCATAGTTCAAGGTATTCTAGACATCCTGGTGCAACCAATATGTATCGTGATCTAAAGAACATTTGGTGGAGTAGGATGAAGCGTGACATGTTGATTGTGTTGATCACGCCAGAATTGTCAGCAGGGTAAAGTATGAACACAGAGGCATGGAGGGACACTTCAGAGAATCCATTCCTGAATGGGAAAGTGGGGATGAGAATTGCAATGGGCCTTCGTGTGGTTGGTCTTCCAAAGAATGAGGTAAGTATGACTCCATTTGGGGAATGGTTGACAGATTATGCACTAAGTCTGCCATTTCATCCGGTCAAGGTGACTAAATGACAGAGAAGTTTAGCCAAACTTTACACCTTCAAAAAATGGTTCGATTGATGGAGTTCCACTTTTCCATTATATCAGATAGAGGTGACGACTTACTTCTAAGTTTTGGAAAACATTTTGCATGCAGAATTAGGTTACTAGGTTGGATCTAGGACCGCATTTCACCCTCAGACAGGATGGTCAGTCTGTGAGCGAACGATTCAGGTTTTGAAAGATATGATATCTGAATGTTGTGATAGAATTTGGTGGTCATTGGGATATCTTCTTACCCTGAGCAGAGTTCTCAGACACAATAGCTTATCAGCTCAAGTATTGGATATGGCCCCCATTTGAAGCACTGTATGGGAGAAGATGTAGGCTCCCCAAGTTGGCTGGTTTTTGATGCATTGAGGTTAGACTTGGGGCGGTACTTGAACCCTTCTGAGGGAATCGTTTTAGAAAAGTGAAATGCATTCAGAAAAGAAAAGGCTTTTTTAGCGACTCAAAGTAGGCAGAAGAAAGAAAGAAAAGAATATGCAGATGGAAAGGTTCGAGACTGGAGTTTAATGGAGGTGTGAACAAGTTCGTACTGAAGTTTTCACAATGAAAGGGGGGATGAGGTTTGGTAAGCGAGGTAAGCTTAGTCCGAGGTATATTGGTCCATTGAAGTTCTGAAGCGTGTGGGGGACAGGAAACGTAGAATTAGCTTGCCCACCAGGATGTCAGGGATGCACCCGGTATTCATCTGTCTATGCTGAAAAAGGGTACCATGGGGATGGAGGCAAACTACATGATTGTTGGGATGGATCAGTTTTTATTAATGAGAATTGTTTTATGAGGAGGAGCTTGTTGCCATTCTGGATAGGAGAAATCCGCAAGTTGAGGATCAAAGGGAGGATTGCATCCATCAAAGTTCAATGGAAAGAATTCGACCGTTGAAGGAGTCCACTTCGGAGAAGGAGGTGATATGCAAGAAAAATACCGCACCTGTTTACAGATCAGTAATCCTCCTCGCCCTTGTTTTTTTGCTTGTTGATCGTTCGAGGACGAACGCATGGGTAAAGTGGTATCTATTGTTAATGACCTGTTAGTAGTTAGTTGAGCAGTAGATAGAAGTTTCTTTTCTGGTAAATAATGTCTAGGTCGACGGACTCACGGACGGCCGTCATGGGCGCGAGGTGTGAAAAACGTCGAGGGTATCCGTTTCAAAACACTTAGATCATGAAAAATTAAGTACTGGGATCGACTCTCTGAACGTCACAAGGAATGGCAGGAGTGGACCGTCACAGTCGTGATGGACCGTCACAGTGTGATGGACCGTCCACAGACTGCGTAACCCTGGCTGGTGGGTTGATTTCTGTTTAAAATAGGTTTAAGGGGCCTTTTTTTGGCGGTTGGGGACTATCATGCTTCTAATTATATAGTGAGTGTATGCATGTTAATAAATTCAATAGTGGGGGTTAAAGGGATAACCTTGAATTTAAAAAGGGGTTATTTTATAATATTTTGATATTCTTAATATATGACAATTACGGTAAAAAAGAAAAAGGGTTTAATAAGAAAAAAGAAAGAATAGAGAGAACAGGAGCACGAGCGGGAGAAGAGAGGAGAACGAGAGACGTCAGGATTTGGAGAAGTAGATTGATCGCATCACATTCTTCGGTGGAGGTGGGTTATGGTTTGCTATTCATAGTAAACTCTTATAGCGAATGATATGTATGGGGTAGTATTGTAAAGTCTTCTATATGCTTAATTGATCCTTGCATGATGGATTATGTAATTGTAATGGTTGGAAAGATGATGGCTAAGCTATTGAATCTTAAACTAAACCTCTATGTTAATGATATTGCTTGGGGTTTTTTTTATAAAAGAAGGCTGATGACTAAAAGAATGCGGTTAGTGGATCGGGTGTCCGTTCCGGCACCAGGGATAGTAGTGTGGATCGGGTGTACGTTCGACACCAGGATAGTAGTAGTTGGATCGGGTGTCAAGTTCCGACACCAGGGATAGTAGTAGTGTAGTGGATCGTGTGTCACGTTCCGACCCACCAGGATGTAGTATGGATCGGGGTGTCACGTTCCGGGACACCACAGGATGTAGTAATGGATCGGGTGCTCCGTTCCGACACCGGGATAGTAGTAATGGATCGGGTGTCAGTTCCGACACATGGATAGTAGTAGAGGATAGGGTGTCACGTTACGACACAGGATAGTTAAAAAGAATGAACCTTGAATCCTGGTAAATATATCAAATTTAAAGAAACCTATTTTTCCCAAATGCGTAGGGTGTGTGGAGGGCATGAGGGTACTCATAGTCGTGCTGGGGTGGTGGTCAGTGTTATGGTACTTGTTGTTGTTAATCTGTTGAGTATGGTAGTCGATTTTATGTTAATTATCGGATATATATTGCTTATATTTTGAGTTGGCAGCGATGATACCTACTCAGTACTTGTGTTTTGTCTGACCCTACTTGTAATTGTTTTTCTTGTTAGTTGTGGAGTGCAGCAACATTCCATTGACTTCGACTCAACCGCAACTCTCAGCCAGACTTCAGCATAATCAGATTAGGGGAGCTATTGTTCCTAGCTCGGACTGGATTCTTTCATTCGCGTATTGATTTGTCTTGAGTTCCGGACATGGGACCATACTTTTTACTTATTTTTACTTTCTTAGATACTCTTAGATTTAGTAATTTGAGGATAGACTTCTTGTGATGTTGACTTCCAGGTGTTTGGGGATAGTAAGTGATAAACTTTAGAAGTTATTAATGATTTGTTCATGAGTTTTTAAGTCTCCGCATTTATTTTCTGTTTATTCTGGTTGAAATGTTGGGATTAGATTTGTTGGTTCGCTCACATAGGAGAGTAAATGTGGGTGCCACTCGCGGCTCGTTTTGGGTCGTGACATCTTCGACTTTCAAGCTTGCTTCGAATTACGATTGAAGGAATTTTTAGCCTTTTGTTCTCCCGACATACAAGAGAAAGAGATAAGAGTTCATGGCGAACTTAAGCAGATTTTACATGCAAAACAAAATATAGTTAGTATTCAATAATAAAATCTTTGACCCATCAATAAATGAAGATTAACCGATCACTAAATAGTAAATTAGATCGAAGGAACACAATTTTTCAATATAGAAAAGAGCTGGCCACAACTATGACTTTATCAAATTCAATAAATGAAAAGAAGTGATTAAAGCAAACCATAGTTATCAAATATTTATACCATTAACTCTTAAATTTAGCAAATGGATAAGTAAATTAAATAAGCAAATTAAGGGAGGCGGGGGAACATAAAACCATAAACAAATTTCAAGTTATAAGTCAACACAAAATAAGGTGAATAACAAGTAAGTAAAATCATATATAACAACAACAGGAAGATCACATTTAAGGTCAAGATAATTCGTTGTTTACTACTATAAGTAACACAAAAATCAGCCTAGAAATACACCTCTAAATTATAAAATTTAGATGATTATAAATATGAAATGACCAAGTTGGAACCTTAAACCCAACCTATGTACTTTCAATAGCCCCTCCCCCCCCCCCCCCCGACCCTACTTTAACTAAAGACTAACTAATTTAAACAAGGAACTTAAGACGAAACTTAGGCAGTCATTTATGACATTCTTAAGTTACTATCACCCCAACTTTCATCCTAACAACAATATCAATAACTGATGGAGGGATCAAATTTTATATAAGGAATGAGGAAGCATCTGAACACCAATGAATCCAACCATAACTTAGATGCGGGGAAAATTTAAGTTTTAACATGTTGGAATATAAATAAATGAAAACGAAGACATACGTGCAATAATCTTTCTAACACAGATGAAAATCAACAAAGAAAATCGAAATGAAAGAGGCTCGAAATAAGCTAACTCAAATGAAGGGTAAAGAAGAAGATGCAAACTAAAGTTGTTAGGTACAAACTATCGAAATATGAACAACTAACATGTTGATCACAACGTAGTGCTTGGACACCTCATATGGTCGCGAAACAATCAGTTGATACATAAAAAGAAAAGAGACCTGAAATGAGATGCTTTCTACCTTTGAGAGGGCATAAAAACAGAGAGAAAAAGGGATTTATGTTTAAAATACACAGAGAAAACCAGTTGCTTCTTCATGTGTACCTTTCATATATAAAAGCCAATACTTTTTAAAAGAAAACAACGCTCAAATCATGATAAACTGAACGTCATATAGGCAGGGCCAGGAGAAAATAATGTTCAACAACCTTCGACTAATGGATTGGAGAAGGGAAGTATTAAAACACACTCAAAAAAGGAGGAAAAAGAACAACAATACTGGTCATTAGCCAGTGACAATTTCAACTCGATATCACTCCTAACTTAGTGAATACTACTAGAAATAAAATATCACCACTGGAATATAACAGCAAATAATTTCAGAGACAAATATTTTTCCAACATCTCAAAGATCACTTCGAAAAGGAAAAAGAGGCAAGGAAGATATTATAAAGAAGAAACATTACCGTTTTTTTAGGCAGCTGAACTAGGGACGGGACGAGCAGAGGACACAATGATTTCACCCCTAACAAAGTGCAACTCCAAGAGTGTTTATTAACATAGAAGAATCAAAACAGGATTTGAAGTTCCGTTCCAAATATATATGACTTCAAAAGCCTATGTGCTAAACATTTATAGATAGCTAATATTTTGTTGTGATTCTTTGAGCCTTACTGAAAATTTCCTTACTTTATTCTTCTTCTTTTTTTATATGCAATATGTAATCCCTCTATTCTTCCCCAAAAGATTTTCTAACCATAAGAAAAAGAAGCTAAAAATTTCTTCACCCCTTTTCTCACACTAAAATTTTTTCGACAAAAAAAATCACAGCTTTATCCTTTTTCTCTCCACAAGAATCGTCCAACCACTCCCCAACCTTTAAACTCTATTTCTTCCAACCACTAACCAGGTGAAAGAGAGGAAACTATTTATAGATGAGAATTAGGTCAAATTTGGGGGGGGGGGAATCGGGAGGAAGAATGGGGATCAAATTTGAATTTGAAATTCAAAAGTCTCTAAGAGATAAAGTTGTTGATGCGTTTCTGTACGATTTTCAAGGGACGGTAAGAAAAAGACAAAGAAGATCGCAGTACTACCTCGCTTTCTCATACCGCTACTGCTTTCCATCTACTCGCTCTCGTGTGAGGAAGAGTGAAGCGCGTACAAGGGGTCGGGTGGTTGCTCACACACTACTTTTATTCACGTCGAATATTGTGGTCGTTTTGTCGCCGCTTGGATTGTCGTTCAGAATTTTTTTTATGATGAGAGATAGCCGGACCGGGTCGGGTGAAGAGAGAGAGGGTCGGATGAGTGGAGAAATAAAATGGGTCTGGATCATAGTAAGGGAATTTGAGAAAAAAAGTATGGGCTTCTGGAAATGTTTTAAAGGCCCCAAAATTTGATCCTTTAATATAGCCAAATGAAATATCGATTCAGCCGAATTGAATTTCACTAGTGAATTTGGCTAAAACATAGATCGACAATCTAATCGAAGTAATGTATGAGCTTCGTACATCGTGTAACGAAATAAAAGAAGTGAACTGGTAATTATTAACGAAGGAAACCAAAATATAAGGACAATTTAAACGACCAACTAATTAATGAAATACTTGCTAAAATTAAAATCTTTTTTTATATTATTTTAAAATATTTTTAAAATAACTGATTATATAAAAGAATATATTTGCTAGTTAAAAATCATAAAGTCTACGAAAATTACTTTAAAATAACTTGAAAAATATTTTGAATTTTATAAAGCTAATTATTTCAAAATCGTTTGAAATTAATGAAGCTCAAAAATTGATTTATATGTGAAGGTCCAAATGGGTGTCAACAACTCTCCGTCGTTTTACTCGGATTAATGTAATAAATTCGAGAAAAATGAAATTGACTAATCAAATTTTGACCGACCATGTCTTCATCTTCTCTGAAAAAAAGGTTTTTTGGTCGACTTTAAGAGTATGTCAAAACCTGGAAAAAATGGTTTCACATTATCTCAGGCTATATGAGAATTTAGGCCACTTGTAGTTCGATACGCTTAAGTTAACGCACGATTTTTGAATAATTCAAAAGTCATTCGATATCAAATTATGAAGAGATCAGAACGCTCGAGAATAAGATTGAAAGAGAAAATGTTGGAGTACAACTGTGTTTTCAATATTGAGCTCGCCTATATATCCCTCCACTTAGGGAATCAGGCTGTTTGTAGTTCGACTCAATCGGTCGAGAAGGAAATCTTTTATGCCAAGATATCCTTTGGTTGGGTAAGAGTAACAAATAAATAGAGTGCGGAAAAGAGACTTGCAACCTCTTAGTCCTTAATGTGAAGCTCTTCACATTCATAAGTAAGAAGTTAAACGGATATTATCTCCAAGGCTCTAGGTGCATTGTAACTCACATTGGATAGTATCTTCTTCTGAACATCAAGAATTTTCCGAATGCAAAGCATAAAGCAAAAACCCTAAGAAAAACCACATGCCTTCTGATAAGTATGTTTGATTTTTGTGGAAGTCGCTCCTCAGCTCGCGTTCTAAGAGTTTGATACTCCTCTTCAGACTATGTCCCAGTCCGCTGCTAATAAAAGTTCCACGTTGTGCTGCATTCTTGTTGACGTCGTCCTCACCTGCGGTTTGATTTGAGAATTCCTCCTTATGGATGCTCTCGACAAAGACTACGACAACTTGTTAGTAGAAAATGTAACTATAAAAGTATATCACATAAGTATGTTCAGTATATGTCTTCACACTCAAAGTAAATAATTACTAGACATAATATCGCTTTAGCTAGCAGTTTGAGTGAAACATTAAGAAAGATCAATCATATGAAAAATAAGTATATCTTAATGGCTAAGAATAAACATCTTTCTCAATTAAAATGAAGGAAGTAGTATTAGAGTAAAAAGATAACTGATACGCTTTGAACACTACATGATTCCACAATCATTAATTTGTAGTATTGGAGGGGGGGACATATTGTTTGTTTTCTGCATGACAAACTCTGGTGATCTCTTCAATAAGCTAGATGGATCAATGATTTTCCACCTGTGACGAGGTGGATGGCTGGATAATGTTCCAATTGTAATAAGGTGGATGTCTTGATGATTATCAAATTGTAACGAGGTGGATGACTCTATAATATTTTGACTGTGACGAGGTGGATGCTCGATAATATTCCAATTGTAATGAGGTAGATGGCTCGATAATATTCCAAATGTAACAAGGTGGATGGCGCGATAATATTCCAACTGTAATAAAGAGGATGACTCGATAATATTACATTTTGAATGAGGTGGATGCTCGATAATATTCTATATGTAAGGAGGTGGATGCTCGATAATAGTCTAACTATAACGAGGTGGATGGCTTGATAATATTCCATCTGTAACAAGGTGGATGGCTTGATAATATTCCAACTTTAACGAGATGGATGCTCGATAATAGTCCAATTGTAACGAGATGGATGACTAGATAATATTCCAACTATAACGAGGTGGATGACTCGATAATATTTGAACTATAATGAGGTGGATGCCTCGATAATATTCCAAATGTAATTAGGTGGATGCTCGATAATAGTCCAACTGTAATGAGATGTATGGCTCGATAATATTCCAACTTTGATGAGGTGAATGCTCGATAATAGCCAAATTGTAATGAGGTGGATGGCTCGATAACAGTCCAACTGAAATGAGGTAGGATGGCTCGATAATATTCCATTATAATTCAAAATAGGTACCTGAAATGGAAAAACAAATACACGAACAACTTATGGGGTTGATCACCCAACAAAAATATATGTTAAGGTCTTTGATCAGCCAATCAAAACATATAATCCACTTATAGGGTGGATACCCAACAAATTGGAACTTTGACTTTCACTTTATCACGAATCATGTATAAATAAATTTCAACTCCACAAACATACTAATAACCTAAATTTATGTATATACACGTCGCGACTACGATTCTCTCTTTAAAAGACATAATTCTCAAGGTGAATGACTTAATTCTTTCACATGAAAAGTAAAGTCACTTTTGTCTTCCTTGCATTAATTTTCAATCAATATCGAGAACTTGTAATGATTCGATAACTTTGACTGTCATGGAGATATTGCAGTTGCCAACATCTTTCTGATGTGATGGACTCGTTGATTTCTCCTTGCAACACTTCTAAGATAGTGTCACTTTTGATCATCTTCAAATTTGATGTCGATTTCACATATTATTCTGACTTTACCAATACTATCACCTGCAAAGCTCGACACGTTAGTATCGATGATTAAATAAAAAATAAAATTAAAGTTGAGCTATGACGAGCCTAATTGTAACTTTGATCATGACTCGTAACTAGAGATCCTCCAGCATTTTTTTATTACAACTTTTAAAGAATCTATTAGTGTTTGGCATAAATATTCTAGTTAAGTTCATGAAGCCACGAGAGGCGTAATGATGTCTTTTTCCATTCTTGACATCTTTGACATTGCCATTTTTGTAACTTCGTTTTTCCTGCATTCAAAGAAAAATTCTTAGTTTGAAAGTGTGATTTATGTTGGTCTTGTCTCCATGATCCTTCTTGCAGTTGGCTTACACACTTGTCTATCCTTTGTAAGACAGTCTTGATGAAATTTTTGAGGACCCTCCTCAAAAATTTTGTCCCGGTCTAAAATATAAGAAATTTTTCGTAACTTTCATTGTTAATTTTAACGTTGCTCATTCTGGAATTTTGAGGCCCCTCCTCAAAATTTTGTACAAGATTGCCTCAATAATAATAAGTATAAGACTTTTACAAATTGACATTTTTGTGTGGAATTTCTGAGATCATCTCAAAAAATTTGTCCGAGTTGCACATTTCAACATGATTTCCAAACTGATCTCCATAAAATACAATCATGTCAAATTTAGAGATCCACCTAAAAAATCTACCCAGTTGGATTTTGACATTTCAGTCTTTACTAGGGGTGGGCATTCAGTATTTCGGTTCGGTTTCGGGTTTTTTTGGGTTGTTTTGGTTTTCATTTTTTGTAAATTGTATACCGAATACCGAACATAAATATTTCGGTTCAGTTTGGTTTTTATTATTTTGGTTCGATTTTTATTATTTCGGTTCGGTCTTGTTATTTTAGTTTTTTTAATGGTTCTGCTTAGTTGGGATTTTAAAAATTTACAAATTTTTTTGATTGATTTTCAACTTAATAGGCTAAAATAGTTATATCAAGAAGTCTTTTACTTTTTAATTTTTTATTTTAAATTATAATATTTATTATTTAATATTAATTATTAATATAATATAAATATATATTATAATATAGTATATTTCGGTAAACTGAAATACCGAATTACACAAAATCACATACCGAAAACCGAACTGAAATACCGAAAAATATAAAAACATATACCGAATACCGAACTAAAAACCGAAAAACCGAAACCGAAATACCAGAAAAATTTGGTTCGGTACAGTGCTTTGGTTTTCTGGTGTTTATGCCCAGCCCTAGTCTTTACTTGTTGAAGAAGTCCATTTTCGAATGAATTCTGCGATCCTCACAAAAATTCCGTCCCAATTTCCATTATTAAGAGAAATGGAAATCTTATTGGGAATACAACCGAGCCGTTGTGGCGCCTACGTATCCTGTTGTAGCAGGAATCATATCAAACGTAGTCCCCCCTCAAGGGTTAACAAAAATAATAAATTTACAAAGAAAACAAACGAGGCCGACATACACTGCTTATGTATCTCGTTCTTGAGAATTCAGGTCGAACATAGTTCATTACAAGAAATGTGCGATAAAATGGGGAAAAGAAAAAGGGTTAACTATATTTTCAAAATAAAGGTAACAATAAAAACTTCATATGCAGAATTTTGGCAGATGTTGGGCATTCTTCTTCTCGGCCTTTGATGAAGAATATCTTGGAATTACTCAGTTCATAAATGTCTTGTACTCACTCTTAAGCATCCAATATGTTATCCCTTCAAGTGGTTTCCTCAATATTGATCAGATTGTTGTTGATCATGTTTTGTATCTTGTGCTTCAAGGTTGATTGATTCTCTATGTTGTATCCAACGGCTCCTGAACGATAAGCACATCTGTGGTCAACCCTGTAAAATTCTCCCAAAGGATTGGCTGGTCTTCCTTATTCCCTATGTCATACCCATTGCTTTCAACCTTTCATAAAGTTGAGTTTGAGATTCCCTTAATAGTATAAATACTTTAGGAGCCTTCCTAAAGTTTGGATGGGGAAACTTTTTTTGATTTACATTATGGTTTTGATATTTCTTTTGTGGAGTTGATAGTTAACTCATATGGGTAGTTATGACCATAGATACCTCTTCTTCTTTTCCTTTTTATGTATCCATATCATTAGTTTTGGTAGGTTTTTTATTAGCTCGCAATGCAGTAAGGTTTGTAATCTTTCCAGTCTTGAAACCATCTTCCAAATCTTCTCCCACTTTGATGATTTCGATAAATTTTTATCCCATCATACACAACATTCTTTCATAGTACTCAGGATCTTGAGTTCGAATAAACATTTTAATGATCTCACGTTCAAACATGGATGGTTGAACTCTTGCGGCCTCTTTTCTCCAACGAAGAGGATACTCTCTATAATATTTTGTAGACTTTTATTTGATCTTCTCCAAGTAGTAGTGATCTGGGGTAGCTTCTACTTTATGTCCAAATCTTTCCCTGAAATCCTTTGCGAGTGCATTCCAACTTGTCCATTGTTTCAATTCTCGTGACTTAAGCTATTCCAGAGCTTCTCCAGTTAGACTTTGACTGAAGAGACTCATCTACAATACTTCAATTTTGTCAACTCCCACAAGTTGATCACAATAAACTTTTAGATGTAGGTTCCATTAAAAGTGACCAATTTTGGCACTTTGAACCCTTTCAGAAGATCTAAATCCGAATGAATGTACAAACTTTCGTAGTTAAACCCCACCTCTTATGAAAAATAATCAAGTTCTTTTATCACTTTCCAATCTCTTCCTTCATGATCCTCTTGTAATTTTCCTCTTTGGCCCTCCAATCCTTTTCCTTCTCTTCCTAATTTTCAAGTTAGGAATAGGAAGTATAGTGAAGGTGTTGTTTGGATTGGCCTGGAACATCAAAATTTACTTTTGAAGGTAGGGGTTGAGAATTTGGTAGATTTTAAGTGCCTTTTGCAGGGGCTGATACATGAAAGGGGTGTTTGATGAGTGTTGACATTTAAGCTATGAAATGGAGGGAGTATTTGAGAGTTACTTGCATTTTTGTTTGAAGAGGAGTTCAAACTTTAGGGTTGGGATTCAGGCTTTGAAGAGGAGGTGGTGCTTGGTATGAAGTGTTGGTCTGATGAACATTAGGGGTAGTTAAGTAGATAATTAAGGGATTTTGAGCAGGGTTAGAGGGTGGGTTATTCTTGACATGTTCTAAATTTGAATTTATAGGAGCAAAATAGAGTGTAAGTCTTCCATCGCTTAGAGTGTTAACATCGACAGTCGGAATCTACAAATCTTGTTTTCTGGAGCTCAATGTCACAACTGGGAATAACCCCCTAGAAGTAACAATGGCATACTTGACCTCTTGGAGGTCTTATACAAGCCTATAGTTATCATTCATCGCATTGACATAGTAAATTTAGCGGAAAATTAAAAACTTTTCATAGCACATCATTTGCTAGAAATATCACCTCATTAATACATATATAGACTCTAAGTCTCTTTGACATCTTAGACTAAACGACATCAGAATACATTAGTGAAACGACCCTTAAAACATAAGACATAACTATAAAATCTTTAAACATTTTACATAAAGACGTGTACGTAATCCTTGGAACTTTAGGACCCCTTTCCTTGAGCTTGGGAATAACATATCAAGCTCCTCAATCATAGACATCCTTTAAGCATCCAAAACCTACAGTTTGTGAAAAAAGTAGAGAAGAATAAGATTAGTACAAGAATACACTAAGTATGGCAACCATGCAAAAACATGCATTTAAAAGGGACATTTTCTTGAAATCATACTTCATGTCTTTTTGAGTAAATCTTTATAAAAACTTTAAAAAATAGCATTTATATCATTCATATACTTCATACAAACATATTCAAAGGCCAAAAATCCATCGTTCGAGTGTAAACATCGACAGTCGGAATCTACAAATCTTGTTTTGAGCTCAAGGTCACAAACTGGAATAACCCACCTAGAAGTAACAATGGGCATTTATTGACTCTTTGGAGTCTCTAACAAGCCTATCGTTATCATTCATCGCATTGACAAGTAAAATTAGCGGAAAAATAAAAACTTTTTCATAGCACATCATTTGCTAAGAAATATCACCTCTTAATACATATATAGGACTCTAAGTCTTTGGACATCTTAGACTTAAACGGACATCGAATACATTAGTGAAACGACCCTTAAAACAAAGAATAACTATGAAATCTTTAAACATTTTACATAAAGACGTTGACGTAATCCTTGGAATACTTAGGACCCCTTCCTTGAGCTTCGGGAAATAAGCATATCAGCTCCTCAATCATTAGAATCCTTTAGCATCCAAAAACCGACAGTTGTGTGTTGAAAAAAGAAGAGGAAGAATAAGATTATAAAGAAATACACTAAGTATGGCAACCATGCAAAAAACAGCATTTTAAAAGGGACATTTTCTTGAATGAAATCCTACTTCATTGTCTTTTGAGTAACTCTTTATAAAACTTTAAAAAATTAGACAATTATATCATTATATACTCAACAAACATATTCAACAGGCCATAAATTTCATTATAGAGATCACATTATAGGATTCATAACATTTTTGAGGCACATTCAGTGATCTTTGTTCCCTTAACGGTGAGCTAAGTGCCTTTTATCCTGAACTTCCAAAGTAATCTTCTGAGTGATACTTGGGCAACTCATCACCTTAATCCACAAGAAAAATGCTCTAACCTACCTAGCCAACACAATCATCCAACACGACATAATATATAAAAGGACCACATTAAGTTAAAACTACATTGGCTTTACAGTAAGTACTTCAATATACCTATTTTTACTTCTTTTACACCATCATATAGGATCTTGTTTCATGACCAATTTTGTCTACTACGTGCAATAAAACTATTGGAAGCCCATAACCCGCGTACATTCTCAGTAAAACTTCAGTGAGACCACAAACTTAACACTTCATACATAAACATACAAGTAAGGTAACTTAGCCAAACAGGAAAAACATTCACCATATAGTCATTAAAACAAACTATGCATATATATATCAAGAACATTTATGTAGATCCATACTATTGAATTTTTCACAACAAGTTAGAGAAATTACTCACAAAGTCATGCGTATAGATATAAGCATAAAAATACCACATTAGGTCACCTTTCCTAGGGCTCTACAAAGGCGCTACTGCTGCAATCGTCAGATGGGTCATTACTTCCACCTATATAAGTACCCTCTCCCTTAAGTCCTCCTAGTGATTATCTTAGTCATTTCTCCATTGTTCCATTTTAGTGGAGGGAAACTATAAACCTAACCGACACAAGACCATGTGTGCTCTAAATCATGGAATTTTGTTTGTTTGCTAAGCCTTACACCAACGGAAAGTTGTTCCTACCTAGACAAAGCTACAACATTAAAACATAACATCCTAGATCCAAGTGGTATCAATTGCTAGATCTATTGTGGCCTAAGCATAGTTTATGGAACTAAGAGATAGGTGTATTACTTCTACAGCCTTGGGCAATTGGGGCACTCACTCATGAGAAAACATGGGTGAATCTTCATCAAAAGGGAAGTCAAAATCTCAGTGGGTCCATTAGGTGAGTATACCCTTAAGGGAAGTCAACAATCGTACAGGAGGGAAAATGGTGAATCTTCCTCCAATGGAAGTCAACACCTCTCAATGTCAAGTTCACTCGGTGCTGAGCTAGGTTTCTTTTATTAAAAAGCCTTTATTACATTTATTCATAAAACATCGGCTTAGAATATTTTATTCTCATATGCTTATAGCATACTCAAGCAAAGGTATTCTTGGGCACCCCTCTGAAGGCCCCTCTACTTACTAGACAATAATACATGTGTGTGAGTGTATACATAGATGCGAACAAATCTTTCACATAACACATTAAAACAACACATGACCATGCATTTATATTTATGTGTAGAAAAGAGGAAAGAGGATTGATTTTATTATGAGGGAAAGCCCTCTATTTATACTATCAAACTTACATATCTGTCCAATATAAGTGACCGACACTACGTTACATATGGCCTAATTTATTGGACGACCACTAAAAACCAAAAACATTACTCTTAATCTTTACATCATGCCCTCCCTTTCTTTTTCTTGTTGGCCGACACAACCCTAGTTAATTACGACTTTTTCTTTAAAAAAAATAAAAACTTTATCAAATAAACGTTATTGGCTGATGGAAAAGTAATCTATCTCAAAAGAACTTATCTCCGATGCTTTGTCATCATAGCTTGCTTATCTATTCCCTTTACTCCAAATCATTATCGGTATAATATTATCTTTGTGACATTTTGGAGTTATTGAACTGATTTATTTGTTTCCAATAAGTTACAATATCTGATAATAAATCTTCTAAATAAATTCCTTTTTAGTGCTCGAGTTTGTAGTTGTTCTTCTGTTAATAACGATATAAAATCCATCGCTGGAATTATCCATATCTGCTCTGCTTTTAATCTTCGAGTTCGAATATTATCTAATTTGGTTCTGCCATAATAGCCTCAAATATAGCGTTTAGTTTTTTAGATAATTGTTTGCTCATTCATGTATGATCAGTTGATATTTACCCGTTTCTTTTCTTGGCCTACCCCCTGGTCTTTCTCTCTTTGGTCTCTCCCGTTGGTGTCCACCTCTTTGGTCTCTCTCTCTTCTGTTCCCCCCCTCTCTCCTCCCTTGCCTGGTTGCTTTGCTTTTTCTCCCCTTCTCTGCTGGTGCTGTCGCCTTGCTCTTACCATCCGTTTCCCTTTTGTCCTTTTTTGTTGTGCTCCCTGCCTGTGTCTCCCTTGGTTCTTCCCATCCCTTTCTTCCGTTTCATATGTTATACTGTACTTTGTAGTCATAGTTGTAAATGTTTTAACTAAATTAGCAATAGTTTGGTTGTTCTATAAGTCTATTGTTTCACGTAATTTTTGGGTTATGTTAGTCTTGTTTGGGTCTTTGGTTTGGTTAGATTGGGGTTGACGGATTAAAAGGTTTGGATTTTATCTATATTTTCACAATGTATGATTGTGTGATATTAATTGTATCTTTTTTTATCACTTGATGCTAACTGCGTATGTAGAAGTTTGCGGTTCTGTGGGGTATATGTTTGGTGCTGTTTGGGCTAAATGGTTTATAAATAATGGTTTAAGTTTGTATTTCATGATTTATCACTAGCTTTACGGCTTGTGTCTGCAGGGGATTTAAACAAACTGTCCACGGGTTTTATAGAGTTTCCCAACGTCTCCTTTAGCTTCTGATTTCCTGTCTTCCGATTGACATAGCTAAGCGTCATCATATCGTCATGTGCTGATTATATTTTTCTCATATTTTTGTAACTCTTCTATCCTATATGTTCCACTTTCGTAGAAAGGTTAGTAATGGCTTTGAAGTTTTCTTTTCATTGATCGTTTCCCGTTCGTTTGGTTCCATTTTCGTGATAGGTAGTGCAACAAGATTCTTGTCAGTCTTAATTACTTTCAACTGTAAATGTAAACTTTAACTATAGTTATACTAATCTCCTTATTTCTTTTGTTGTAATTGATCCTCTCTCCTTTTTTTTTATCCATCCATTCTTACATGTTATTTCAGTTCTACAAAAAATTATTGTAAACCAATATGGTTAAATGCTAAAAACCTTTAAATGCAAAATAATTATGTTTGTTTTATTTCCCATTTTATTGTGCTTCTGCTAAGATCCTGAATAATCTAACAATGGTTCTATTTTTTCCTTTTCAATTTGTTTTTTAAAACTCCCCATAACTATGATCACTTGAATTGTTTCAACAATATAAGTAAATGTTTTATTTTTCATCAGGGAAAGTAAAGTTTTGGAAATTTTTACTAAACTCTTAATATTTCTTATATGTCTTATCTTATTGTCGAAATAGTAGTACCCACATCTTTTTTAAATATTTGTTTGTGTAATGGTTTTTAAATGCTCTGTAATTTTGGTATAATATTTCTCTTACTTATATTGGCCAGGATATGTACGTTTGATTAGTAAAATAGGGGGATTCCATCAAATACACTTAATCCTCTTTCCTCTCTACTACATCTCTCTACAAATCGCTTCCACCCCAACATTGGTATTCAGAGCTAGTTCACAAAAAATAAGATATGGCAAACAGAATCTTGAAGCAACAAATCTACTGAAACAGGTTTAATATCATTTAAGTTATGAGTTAGCTAAAAACAATTTATTCCTGATAATCTCTTGTGCCATTATAATTGTTTATCATAGTTTTAATAATGTTCTAATACCATTCTTTAGAAGTTGCATACAGAAATTTGCGAATAGTATGGTCCAGACATGTCATTTCTAAGGTTGAAACCGATAGCAGAAGGCCGTATAGGGGATAAACAAAGTTGAGGCCGCTTGTTGTTAGGGTAACTGATCAAAGAAGTGTAGTCTTGTTAGTAGTGACACATGGGATGATTATGCACCACCATTATTATTACATAATAAATAAGTATAACTCCATTGAGAGGGTGAGGTTGGAAGGAATAAAATTTGTAGCGAAAAAATTGAATAAATGAACCCTATTATTAGATTGTGATGTTTGTTTTACAAGATATTCATACTCTATATACTACAAGGTCTTAATACAGATATAAAAAGAAGAATTTATGAAGGATAATTAGTAAACATATGGGGTAATAGAAGAAAACTCAAGGTTGGTCTGAATTGATTACAGATGACCTTTTCTATGATAAATATTTATTTTGACATAAATGATTTATATGATGATATAGAGATATGAGCGCTAATTGATAATATATATATATATACTATGGGTAAAAACTAAAGAAAAAGAAAACATAGCTCAATATGATAAAATTAGAAATTAAACAATTATAATTGATTAACCCAAAAGGTTTGAATCGAAGTTTGGCAAAAAAAAAAAAAAAAAAAAAACGAAGAGTTAAGTAATAATTTATAAGATAAACTTTCATTAAGACCCAAACAAATTAAGGGTAAACTTTTAAAATTTTGTACAGAAAATATTAAATGAATAATACAACAAGTTAAATAAACTAAAACCTAACAAAAAAACCAAGATATATAAAAAAGTTACGAAAGATTGGAAAAATAAATAAAACCCTTATTACATTTGAATATGAACATCACAACTTCCTAAAAACAAGTAACGTTAAGACTAATTATGTGATAAATATAATTTCCACAAAAAACAGGGGAATACAAATATGTTTGTTATTTGAAAAACCAGTATGAACAAAGACAATATATAGGCAAACAATTGATAAAAAAAAATAGATGAAAAAAGATCTAAGAAACTACAACTAGGAAAGAAAGATTAATAGGAACAATGTTGTAGAAGGACCGGAGTATGTATAAATCAATATTAGCACAAAAAAAGTTAGATTTATGTTAAAAAAATAAAAGTAGATCACAGGGAATATAAATTACAAAAATCAAATAATTCTATAAATAGAATGAAGAAAGAAGAGTTTGCAGAACCCCGTAGATGGAATGAAAAGGACATTAGAAAATCAAGATTTAGATTAATGATAAAAGTTCATTTTCAAACCTTAGAAGACAATATAAATAGGAAATATTTTTATCTTAGGTTAGAAAAAGAAACAGGCCAAATTAGAAGGATAGTCTCACAGTATGATAAATACTAAAAGAAAATGAAGAAAGAATAGCAAATCAAAAGCAAATTAAAAATAAAAAATACAAGAAAAAAAAAACAAAAGTACCAAGTTGAAGAAAGAATAAAAAAATACAAGAATAAGTGAATAGAAAAATTTAATAAGCAAGGCTAAACTTATTATATAAACGAAAATAAAAAAGAGAAACAGATAGCGAAAAAAGAGAAATGAGCTAGATTACACTAGTGAAAAAAATAAAGGATGGAAACAAAATTAATATGAAGATCTTGAAAATAAATGAACAATAGACGAACAAAGCATCAGGATACAAATAAATGATCCAAACAAATGCAGAAATGAGTGATATAAGTGAGACTACACAGAAATTCTTAGAACAGGTAAATAAACCAAAAAAAATTAGAAATAAAACATAGGAGATATTAATCGATTCTGTATGTCAAGAGTTAAAACGTCCAGACAATAGCTCCCAGAACATAGTCCTAGAATTAGTCCTAGGATGGACACACCAAAATTATTAACAGAAAAGGTAGAGAAAAGTTATCAGCAATCAGTAGAAACTAACGCAATATGGGAAAAGTAGATAATAAAAATGGACACCAAAACCAATAAAAGAACAAATAATTTCTTAACTCTTGATGGTGTTACAGAGATTATAAATAAAGCAATATTTTACTATGGACAGGAAATATTAAGCAACTAAGAGATCACACAATAAAAGAACAGAACACCAAGGTATAAAGAACATTTGTAGAACAACAAGAGAGGATAGAAATTACCCTTAGAAAGTTTAGAAGTCTTTGAATTGACAACAAAATGGTGGTCTCCATCAGACAATATAGATATGACTAGATAATATGAATCCGCAATAAGAAAATGAATTGGAGGTGTATGGGACCACGATATTATATAAGAGAACAAATAAGGAGAAAAGAAAAAATAATAATAGACAACATTGACAAAATTAGCTTATAGTACTAAAATGTGTATATAGAAAGAATACACTGTGCATTGAAGGAATATATAAAAGGAAAATACAATTTTTTAAATGAAGCAAAAGGAAATAAGACCCAAACAATTATTGTACAAAAATATTTACCAGAACCTTTGCACAAAAATAATTAAAGATTGGAATGATGAGGAATTAGTAGAACTTTAGAGAGGGTGACTTAGAATAATTTTTTACATCATGGATCATACAACTATGTGTAAACCAAAAAGAAAAATAAAATAGAAAAAAAAATACCCGCTAAACAGAATTAGCCTGTTGTAAAATAATATAGCACCACCAGTTGGATGTACAAAATAAAAAGCAAAAACCTAAAAGGTATAAAAATTATAGAAAAACTAAAACCAAGATTACATATAAGAAACCAAGACGAAGATATTATTATATAAAAAATTATAAAATAAAAAGACCATATAGGACCAAAAGAAAAAACACAATGACTTGTTATAATTGCGGAAAGAGAGGACATTTAGCTAGAGATGTAAACTACCCAAGATCCGAAAAAAGGAAGGCAAATTGCCGAAGTAATTATAGAGTATGACAAATATATGCAAATAGAATACAAAGACTATGAATTAAGTGAAAAACGATAGTATATCTGACAAGTCATGATATTAGAAATGAAATGGAAGAAGAAAATATTAATCTAGCTAATAAGAAACAGATGAGAAATATAATGTCTGAGATGAGTAAAAATACTTATCAAAGAAGATTATCAAATGAAGAATTATCAAACCAAAAAAATTATATTTGATAATACAATTTTGAACAAATAAAGGAAAAGAATTAGACTTATAGTGGAAAAGTACTGAAATACCTACTTTGAGGAACTTGGCTATAAAGACAAAAGGAGAATATTATGGTTAGTCAGAGAAAGAACATAGTATAGATTGTAAAATACAAGAGGAAAAACATATATACTATACTAATTAACACGAATAATAAATATAAAGAAAGACAAAGATACTAAAAGCTTTAAAAAACACCTATAAAATATGGACATTTACGGAGGAAACAGAAATATTAATATTAAAAGCTTGTTTTAGAGAAGGAATAGATACGGCACTATTGAAATATACTTAACAGATTATAGAATTATACACCCTATAGAAAAAACTGTTGTAATTAGTGCAGCAAAACGGAAACTTAAAGACCAAAAATTTAAATTTAAAATAATGTGTCAATTATACAGTTAGCATTAACAGATAGAAATATGAGTAAATGGTATTAGTATTATATTGGAAATGTTGGAATAGAGTTAGCACCCCCGGCAGTAAATAATTTTACAGCATGATGTAAAAACTTTATATAATTAACAAACAAAACCTTTAAAAAAACAGCACAAAACACAAAATTGATAAAATAATAACGATAGAGAAAATCCTTTCGAAAAAAATAAATTACTGATAGACAATAATGACTATAGCTATTAAAGAAATTGACATAAAGAAGATTTAGAATTGTTAAAAGAAAGAGTTAAGACTTCACGTGTACAAAATACATTAACAAGGGTACTCATCAAGAATGAGACCTCTAAAAGAAAACTATGAAAATACAAGCAAAATTATTAGATAATGAAGAAACTAACACCATACCATTAACTTCATTAACTGAATAATAGCACCAAAGAATATATAAAATTTTGCTAAATACAGGACAAGAAGAAAATTTACATCACAAGCGAGTTAGTATTAGAAGACAGAATTATTTAAAAACAGGACACATGATTGCCTGGATTACCTAGTGAGATAGGTAAAATTAAATGAAAGTAAAACAACGAAAATAGAAATAATTATAGGAGGTAATAATCCTAACCTACATATCCCATTTAAACCCATATTACCACTAGGAAATCATTAATATTTACATTTAGGTATAAAATGTTAGAAATTAGTTTTTAAACCGTTACATCATAAAAAATGAAACAATTAACAATAACTTGTCACACAATCCAAACCTATCATTATACAAAGAACAATATGAATAATGAACACTATTTATACTTGCCAAAATAATTATTGTAGAAGCGATTATCACAACAGATATTTACCCCTATGTCGATAGATACATGAGAAGAAGAGAATAATGTAAATATAAATTTTCCACAGACAAGATTAAATGGAAAAATTAAAAACCACAACTATGGTATTATAACAGGATTTAATAATGAAGGAAGTTCTGATTTAAATACAAATGCAAAAAAGATAACAATACTCAAAAATATGGGATAAAAATATAACAATAGAAGAAAGGTACAATTTTTAATTTTACATATTAAAAATATGTTATTAGGAACTGCCAATTTTAGATTAAAAATTTTACCCCACCTCTCACATATAATAAAAAAACACTGGTGGGCTTACTACACCATGCCGGAAACAAAATAGGAGCAAATAAGAGTAAATCCTTATAACCAAACGAAAACTATAGATCGGATAAAAGGAAGTGAAAAAATAAATTTAAGAAATGAAAAATATAAATTAACAGCAAACAAATTCACAATTTAGCCAAATTATATCATATTACACTCAGATCAAAGTTTTACAAATAATAATATACGAAAACAACTAGAACAAATATTATAACGAAGATCCAGTACAATGTGGGAAAAACATAAGACCAAAAGTAAAAATTGAAACTAATAGATGAATATACAGTCATCATCTAAGAACACAGGAAAACCCCTAACATATACGCTTTGATGTTTAAAGAATCAAATTACATATGATGAACTCCCATAGAAAATAATTACCCTACAGAAAGTATACGTAAACTATGAAAAGTCCCCCAGCATCTAAGTTATAAAACATGAGGAACCAAAAAGACGCGTGTATATAAGAGGCAATGAGTCATAGATTACTGTACTCTACATTGCTAAAATTAAAACATTATAATACCCAATAACAACTAAAATACTAACAATAACGACAGGATACCCCAAGGACTATCAATATTTCAGAACATTCGATTGCAATTCGGGATTTTTCACTCAAAACTACCGAAGAATGAATCCTAAAACAGCTAACCAACACTTCTCCTGTATACCCGCGTAAGGTCCAACGCGTTCTCATGCTCATAGAATGTATTAAGCTTTGGATATCAAGAACCAAAAAAATCTGCACCACCTGTAGATATCAACATTTTTCAGGGACAAACTCATTTTTTACTCATCCGTTAGAACCCTGTCTAGAAAATTGTATGTAATATATAGTGATATTCTTATTATTACCCTACCCCTTAACACACATAGATGAACATATAAGCTTATACATTATAATTCAAACATTCACGCGAATCACGCGTTTAAGTAGAAAGAAAGCCAGAGAAGACAATTATGAAAAACCAACAGATTTTTAGAACATTTCTCAGGAATCAAATAGACTAGGAATGAACTAAAAATGCAAACACATCTGCCATATAGGACAGAACAATAATCACTCTTGATGACCAAATCCTCATAGATCAAAAAAGAAAATATTCAATCCTTTTAGGATTAGTAAATCATTGTACGAGAATATTATACAAAAGTCATTACTTAGAAGTTATTTAACAACTCATTACACACAAAAAATTTATAAAAAAGATGTGGAATACTATTCGACAACTAAAGATAAAGAAACATAGAAATAGGAGAATTTATGTAAAAAAATACCAAAAAACTTTATCTTTCCTGAGGAAAATAAAAATCATTACTTAATTATTATTGAAACAGCATTCAAAAGTGATCATATGTTATGGAGCGAGTTTTAAAAATACCCAAATATGAAAAGGAAAAAACTAGATAGAACCCATCACATTGTAGATAGTGATGCGTCCATTTACCTCGCAGAGCACAAATATAACATCGGAAATAAAAAGCAAAAGCCGTTTATTTGCATTATACGTAAACAGTTCTATGAGATTGCACCAATATTGTTACAATCAAATTTATCTGTAAGAACAGATAATACACAGGTAAATGGTGAATATATCAAACCCAAGGTAGAGGATTCGTTACCACCCAAAGCAATACGGAGCAATTAGTATAATATCATCTAAATTTTACATTACAATTGAGTAAGTAAGACCTGACTAAGAATCTTGTTGCTCAGACTACCTACAAGATCGATAACAAAAGGACCCAAACTGAACCCCGGAAAAAGACTAAAATGAAAGACATTGACAATCTCACAAGCCATTACTCACATTTCCCCGAAAGTGAGACAGTATGGATACAAGAGCCTTACAAAAGATGAAAAATATAAGTCCAGCAGCATGACTATAAGGATGCGGAGAGCTATGTCCAATCCGGCAGAAGCCAGGAAAAAAATTCCAAGACGCTTAAACAGGAGCCTCCCTCGTTGTGGAAAACTCTATCCAAACCCATCGACAAAGTTCCCTGTTTAAATATCAAGCTTAAGGTACAAGAAGGAACACGTACGTGAGATAATCCACCGAAATACACCCAACCTTAAATCAATTATTTATCAAAACCCCATTTCACCAAAACAACAAACAAACATATACCCACAGACCGAAACCATTCTAATACGCACGCGTTAGCTACACGAGTGATGAAAAAAGCATACAATATTAGCCAAACTACCTCCGACATTGAAAGGTATATATATCTAAAATCCAAACCTATTTAAATCCCCTAACCCCCAGGATCAACCAAAACCAAAGACCCAAAGTCCAAGAATTACATAACACAAAAATCTACAGGGATACAAGTGCTAGCAGCTTATAGCACAACCAACAACCTTAGCTGCATAACTCCTCAGCTTAAACATGTTACTCTTGGACTCACAAGTACAGTATATGTACATAGACAGAGAAGAAGAGAAATCTTTTAAAATACCAGCGTTCACTACAAAAACATCCTTATAACATGACCAAAAGAGTAAAACAGGAAGGAAATTTATGTTAATCAATTTCTATACTAGCACCAAAGAGATACTTGTATAACCGAATCAAATCACCACATTTATAAGTGCATTAAGGTAGGGGTTAACAAGAGAATGCACTCTCTACCTCTACAACCAAAATCTGTTACTAGAGAACCTAACTTTATAATCTCCAAAAGAGGGTAGTCACACCAACAGGTCCAGTAAATCCGATTCATAAAACCGTGCCCCAATCATGAACAGGTGGGCGTATCAATAATACTTCAATATATGTTTCAACCAGCAACATTGTACACAACATCTTGTGTTCGTTCTAATTATAATGGAAAACAAGCACAAAGACGAATGAAATTTTATCGGTAAAGAGATCACGTTACCAAGTTGTGACACCTGCCTGGTTCTCCATCCGGGTTGTGGTTTTAACTCTTAAAAAATTAAGAGCAGAAACTATAGAATATAAACACCAAGTTCTTGTCAACGGAAAGGCCTTGAAATGATTCCTCACAAGACTTTATATGATAAGGTTGTGTAAGTATTTAATGTCAATAGTACCAGGTAAAATACCCCTTGCTATGCCGGAGAAACCACTATCCTGCAACGGAGTACGGGAAAGAAACAAGTGCCCACATAGTCCAACTGACACCCAAATGTCAGGCCTCTATGAAAATACATTTATAGAAATGTGAAGCGTGACACACACCATGTTTAATTTGAATAAAATATCCCATAGGACACACACATACCAATTAGTTAAAATACAACCAAGGCTACTTGCTTTGTTTTGTTCGCTGAGGATATCTTGTGCACTTCATTGGTCGAAAGCCAACATTAACACACCAACACCTTTATTAATAATGGCCAAATATTCCCGTTCAAACAAGCATGGACAGACATTAACTCCAGAAGTATTGTGACTTGTTCCAGGACAATGGTACAAAATATTTTTATGTGCTAATCTTATACTTTGGAAAAGGACTCTCACCCATCAATTGTCATGGTGATATCTAGTGAAATGAAGATAAGCTTGTGCTAGTACAACATCTATTTTCCAATCAAAGTTAATATAACTCTTAAATTTGCCTGAGTTTAAATCACTGCATAGACTAACACACACGAACTGACACTTTAGTGATACGGTTAGAGCAATTGATCTGCGAGTTACGATGTCCTGCACTGTCAATCGACACTATTAGACTTGGACAGGCAAAAGACCCAACCATTCAAAAGCAGAAATCCCAACGATAAGACCAATGCAAGTAACTCCATGAGAAATGTGCATAGTTATCAAAGCAAAGCCGGTGGTACCCTTATATACACTTCAACATACCAAAAGCAACTTCATTATCAAGTTATTCTTCTTTAGTTGTCACTTCTAAGGAATGGGCAATGAAGCTTGCTCCCTGCCCACGGCCAAATTAGAACCCCGGAGCCCCCAGCAAGGGAGGCCGAAAGTCGGTGTTGATTGAAGTCCAGCTAGTTTCTCTTACCAAATCTTTAAGTTCTGTCCTAATTCATCCTGATTAACAACATGCCTCATTCCAGACATCCCCGCACGCAATACATAGGACAAATTTTACGGATAAAGTATTTGCTTATATAGAAACGCATACATACAAGAAGCTCCTAAAATCAGGGTTTAGTCTAAAAAAATATTGAATAGATTACCTCAACCAATGAAGAAATTAAACAATACCCCAATTTATTAAAATTTTAAAAGCCCCTTGAAAAAATAAGAAAGTTGCCACGTAGCTACATAATATACTTCATAAGGTAATAAACAAATGTCCAAATTATCCCTGTACTTCTCCGAGAAGCGGTGCATAAAAGCCTCCCCCCCCCCAAAAAGGAATGCACAAAAAAAATAATGGAATACATGTGGTGAGCCTAGCGACCAATTCAAGAATGGCTATTATACGGAAGTAACTTCCTCACAAGTCATAGTACCAATATAATCAGACCAAAACTACTCGTCTCTTAGTATCGAAACAAAAAGGCCAGGGGGGACCTCCCTTGTCATAATTTTGTCAAATCACAAACCCATCTTCGACAAGGGACCACCAGCATGTAAAGAGCACCATTTAGAGAAAAACTGCCTTCCTTTTCCTAAAGTGGTCCTCGAAAAGTTACGCTTCCCTATACTAGTTTATGGTATTCAGTCCTTTGGATCAAACAGGAACGCCAAGGCAAGCACCGAGGACAGCGTTTCATCAGATATATGGCGCAAGCACCTTAACGCGTTGGAGAGCAATAATAATTTTAAATGACTTTCCTGCGAAGATGAAGAATACGACGCACATCACCACTGTACAAAGAGAGCCCTACCCAGTTCCATGAGGCAAATTTTGTCCTGACTCCCCTCCGGTGAGGGATCTATATTTATTTTAGATGAAAATGACGAATGGTAACCAACCAAGATTGCCTTGGTGTCCTTCCTCACGGCCGCCTGCAGTAACCAAGAATCATCCATACCTTGCTTCAAACTTGCACCTTCTTGAGAAGCGATTGAGACTCTACAAGAAAATCATATAGATTAGAATATTCTCTCTCTATGACAAGCGAAGCTCAGGCATCTGGCCCTTCGAATATTTTTCCATCTTAAGTTCAAATGAAAGATTAACATAAAAAATAAGACCCTTTTCAGAATCAGTTCAAAATCTTGTCAGGACATTCCTCATAACACCCTGGCTAACATTCTCCCCTCGTAACAGGTCTATCTAGAACCAGCCAACTCTCAGCAATCTAAACTCAACAGAAGAGATAGATATTCACACACGAACAAGAATCATCACGAACACCTCAATACTGTCCTCCTTTATATCGGAAAATATTGAAAACATACAACACTAGAAGGTCGCTAATGTATTGAACAAACCAAATGGTATCCGTTTGAATGCAAAAGTACCACAATGGCAACTGAAGGTGGTCTTCTATTGGTCTTTTGGAGAAATATTGATCTGAATGTACCCTAAATAACCATCAAGAAAACAATATCAACCCTTACCTTGAAATCTATCTAACATTTTGTCCATAAATGGCATCGGGAAGTGGTCCTTTTAAGTCCAAGCATTCAACTTCCGGTAGTCCATGCAAACTCTCCATCCAATTACGGACAGAATTGGAACTAGTTCATTTCTTTCATTAGGAACCACAACCATATTACCCATTTTAGGAATGCCCTGAAAGTAAACGTCAACTACTATCTTCTATAGGATAAATGACTCCATTATCCAACCATTTGATGATCTCCTTTTTTAACTACCTCTTTCATAGTTGGATTCAACCTTCTTTGATGCCCAATACTAGCCTTGTGATCTTGCATGAGTTGGATTTTATGAGAACAAAATATCGGGAGATATCCTAATAATATCCGCAATAGTCCACTCAATATCTCTTTTGAATCTTATCAACATATTAACCAAGAATTTTACTCGTCTTCCCTTCAAATCTTCCGTAGTGATAACTGGTAGCATATTATCTCTATCCAAGAATACATACGTCAAATGCGGTGGTAGATCCTTAAGATCTAATTTTATTTCTTCCTTAATAGACAAATTTATGGGTAGGAATTCACGATTCTTCATGTCTAACTCCAATCTCTACGATTTTAACGGGTATTCACATCTATCCAATGCAGCCACCTGCTCATCATAATCTTCAATTCCATCACTCTCGAAGTTCATCATAACCGCGTCTAGTGACTTGACACCCAACCTGTCTTTGATTTGCACTTTATACAAACTTTCAACTCTATAGGTTATCACGAAGACCGATTGGACTTCACCATTTTTCTTCATGAACATGCAAATATTGAACGTAGCCTCTTCATTATTTAATTTGAACTTCATATATCCCTTTTCCATATCTACCAAAGAACATCCTGTAGCAAGGAATGGTCTCCCAATGATGATGTGAACCTCAAAATCAACCTCATAATCAAGAATCAAGAAATCCGCCAGAAAGATAAATAACTCCACCTTTACAAGAACATCGTATTGTACATCAATGGGCCTCTTTACAGTCCAATCAGCCATCAGTAGCCGCATCGCAATAGTATTAGGATCCATTTAGACCAGATTTCTAAAAAATATACAAAGGCATGAGGTTTATGCTAGCACCAATATCACACAATGCCTTAGTAAAATGTAACAACCTGATCGTACGTGGAATATTTTAATCATCAATAGCAGCACCTATACTTTACCCTAACATGGATACACACATTCTCATACAATAGCCATACAACCTAGATCACAACTAGAATAGGGAAGTAGGCATAATCTTCTCATAGTATTATCATAAGCACATGTTCATATATTAATCAATTTGCCTTCAAGGCCATGGTCAACACAAATATAATTACAATAAATTAAACACAACCACCTTAGGTGGACCATACCACACAACGCCATACAAGGCTTCAACAACATTACTATGATATAGGAAGTAGAGGAGATAAGCATTCATACCAATTTCCCACCCTTTAATCATCATTGATTCACACACCTTGTTAATCAACAATCATATACAGTGTAGTAGCTATATGTATTTTTATCATAAATAAACCATGTACAAATCGCTTCAAGATCATACTATAACATAATACAAGGCAACTCACATGTACTAGGAAGTGGAGAGTCCTAGGTCATCAACTAACCTCCGTAGTTTAGTTCATCAATCATAACGTACCAATAATATAAATTTAGGGCAGTAGTCATATAGATATAAATTAACTCTAATTATGCTTCATCTAACCTAGAATTTAGATCACATAATGTTTATTACAACATTTAAATTGTAGGCTACAAGAACCTATATGAATTCATGTCAAGATTCCTTTTATTTGATCATCAAGAATTCATACCCACAATCCATTAATATATCATCAATATAAGGTAGTAGATAATGACAATATAATCTACACGAAATCCTACTACCATTGCTATAACCTTTAGATTACAGTGAACATGTTATTTTTAGACATCCATGGAGAGTATAAAAATCATAGGCTAAAAAATATTGATCAATCATGAAATCACTTATTTACAATTCATCCATAATTTCCAACTAAGACAGTATATACAACGATCTTTACCCAATCAAAATCTCATAACAATCACCATGAATTCGAACTTATAGTGAACTCATAGAAGACAGTCTAGTTTTGTTCAAATCTTCATACATGGATTCACATGGATAATTCATCAATGATTCACCATCAATATACATACTAGAGAGTAGACATAATCATATTAATATAATTAAATCACAATATAATATGCATAAGATCAAGATCATAAAGCCATACATAGGCTAAAATCGAGTTTGTGAAAGAGCATGGGTTCATTATGCAATAGGATTGAAAATCACGTCCAAATAATCAGATAATCATCAATACATTCATATTATACTTTTGAAATGAATTTAAGAAAGAACCCATGGCTAGAATGAAGAAGAAGAACTTGATCATATTTTTCTCTTTGAAAACTTTGAGATTAACACTCTAGATGGAAGGATCACTAGAGATTAAGGATCACCATACCTTTATCTACATTAAAATCTGTCCAAGCTCCAAGCTGTTGTTGAGCTTCACAAACAATGGTGGTTTCTAGGGAGAATATTTTGGAGGGAAAAGGTTCAATTCGTGGGAGAGGATTTGGAATGGGTTCTTCACGCGTTAGATGACTTATATACAGCCAAAATAATCAAAATAAACCTATTAGAGTCAGGTTAGGACGTGTGGTGAATTTCTCATTCACACCTAAAATGAAAGAGATGCAGGCAACAGGTTGCAGGCCACCATCGACGGAACCATCTACTGACTGTAGGTTAGTTGACGGGCTGTGCATTGGCTTCCGTCGATTGGTCCTTGGCCAATTTTTTTCTTGAGACCTGCCCAACCTAAGTACCAATAGAGGAGACCTCACCTAAGGTACGTTGGTTGATCAACTGACCGTCATTTGTCCTTCAATTGACATTGCCAAGGCAGTGTCTCGACCAACCTTTGGTCCTTCTTGTGGGGACTTTTGCGGATCCCTTTAGAAGTCCTACCCAGACTTTTCCAACTTAAATACAACCCTTAACATGTTTTAGACCTTACACATAAGTATATTCCAAATCAAACACCTGCAACTCGTCCAAAAAGGCTAGGCCCCATCGAGACACACGTTGAGCGTCTTAAGGGCTATCTTTCGAACGCCTTCGACGTTCTTGGTCGTTTGACCTCCAAACTTCTCAAAACTCCATATACCATCTTAAAACATAATTATAACTAATTTTAATACTTAATAGTCTCATTACATACAGTTTATAAACACGCATGGACACATGAGACACATAGGTGACTAGTCGTCAAACGTTTTGGTCTTCCCTTGATGTTCGACTTTCAAATCACATCAAAATTTACATACTGCCTCTAAACCATATTATAATTCATTTTAGGACCTTACAAACTTAATCAAAATCATGTTAATCTCTAGACACCCTAATCAATTTTGGGGTCTTACAATATCCCCCACTTGGGAACATTCATCCTCAAATGACACTTAGGGCTCTTTAATCACAACAAGGATTTCAATGCATCATAGAACAGTTCATAACATTTATAACAACATCAAATCATTTTTAGCACTCAATGCACACAAGCAATTAAAACCATTACTCACTCACTCTTTAATGCATCGAACACAAAGGCTCTTATCATGTTCATAGGAGGAACATCCTTCTCCTAATCATAACATGGTCATTACACCTCAATTCATTAAGATATTATCTTGCAAGGCCACACATAGGCAGATTTCAACAATACTCAAAACAAGTAGGCACTCATACTTCAATTCACATAGATTTGAGTTAATTGCATCAACAAAGATCTTCATTAGTTAGACCTAGTTCCATGAAGGTCATACTCAACCATACCATGTTTAGTGGTGTCCATGGAGGAATTTCCTTCTCCTCAACACACTTACATGTATCATGATTTCACACCTAAGCAAGGTACAAGGTCAATTTCCTCTTAAAATGAGAAATTCTCAACTTTTAAAGCAAGTCATGCTCATGTTACCTTCCTAGTGAAGTCTAAATGGCAAATTACACCAAATACATCACAACAAATAGGATGAAATTTCAGAAAATGTCAATTTCTAGCATAGTACTCACTTTCATACTAAGCATATTTTGAATAGAATCACACAAATCATAGGCACACACATGAGCACTTAGCTAAACATGCTTTTACTTTTCAAGAATGAAGCTACAATCATACTTTCCAAATCATAAAAGTCACATAGTTTTCAAGAGACTCAACATATTTCATTTTAAAGAGACTCAACTTTTCATTATAAGGCTAAACATTTCACCTCACAAGTGACTTTTACCATGCTTCTTATCTTATCCCATGAAGTCAAATGCACAACTAGCATATCCAGATGTAATTTAACATGAGAAAACATGGATTTTATCAAAAAATTTCTTTCGTGCACTTGGAATCTCAACAATATCTTCAAGGTAATGTCAATCAATACATACTAAACATATAAAATTCATGCAATTCATACTTTATGCAAGACTCTATTCATGAACAAGCATACTAAGAGTTCATTAGATTCAAGTTCAAGTAAGAATAGAAGGACAAGATAAAAAATATCTACAACCTATTACTCCTCCCATCCCCCAATTAGGATAGACCCAATTTTACGATCACTTAACCCACCTAAGAGATCTCTACTAAACAATCTTAATCTCATTTTTTTCTTCAACCACTTACAAGTTAATTACAAATTTTAAAGAAGGATTTTACAGTTAGTCACATCATAAAACACCAAGGTATGCTAAACTCATATCCTAGGAAATTTTAATCCCCAATTATCTATTTAGGTCAGCTCATTCAAACCACATAAGGGTTCATACAATCATAGACACCAAGGTCATACATCATTAGGGAAACAATATAGGAAGAACTTAGCCTTAAGGCCTCTTTCTTGTTCTTCAATATAAGTAAGTAACTTCTAGTCAACAAACCCACAGCATGTCACGACCCAAACCGAGCCCGACTGGCACCCAACATTTAACCTCCTATGTGAGGAACCAACCAATCTAAACCTTATCATTTCAAATTTTAATATCAACATAAAGTAATGCTCAGACTTAAACTCATAAAGAAAAGACAATTCATAACTTCTAAAAATTCAATCTAGGGTAATTGGGTCCCCAATCTGGAAGTCATCACCACAAGAACATCTATGATCATTTACTAACTAAGAGTAATTCTAAGAAGCCTAAAACAATCAAAGCTAGTCTATGCCCGAACTCAAGGCCTCAAGACATGAGGAAGGAGCTCCAGTCCCAGCTAGAAGCATTAGCTCACCCTGAAGATCCGGTGTGAACGAATACTGGTTGAACTACTGTTGAGTCGAAATGACGGTAACGTTTGCCCTGCACTCCCCCACAATACCAAAAGGAATAACATAAAAGTAGGGGGTCCGTACAACCACAAGTACTGAGTAGGTCTCATCGCCACTCAAATAGAAACATATATTTCATATAACTCAATAAAATCACTTATATTCTTACATGTGATAGCAACAGTCAAAACATCATTTATAATATCACCAATCAATCAATATCTATGAGGGACTCAAGGCCTCCATACCATACTGATTGGGATACATGTTCTTTATAATTGGTATATTAGTAATCTTTCCAATATTCATTAGCTTTTGATTCCTCTTGTGGTCTGTACGTGACTCCGATCCCCTACTATATGTGGTCGGAAACGTGACACCCCGTCCCACTATTCTTGTGTCGGTACTTGACACTCCGATCCCTTACATACATCTACGTGTCCGGTTTCGTGACACCCTTCCCCCACTACTCTATGTTGTCGTACGTGACACTCAAATCCCCGACCTCCTACGTGTCCGGTTTCGTGACACCAACCCGTCCCACTATTCGATGTGCCGGTACGTGACACTCCGATCCCCTAATCTCATTCTATTAATTCATCAGCCTTCTTTTTATACCAAGGCTCATCAATCTCATCACGTTAAGTTCATCAAGCCTTCTTTTATAACCAAGGCATCCCCATCCTTAATAGCAGATTTAGGGTTATATCATTATTTGGGATTCATAGCTTCATCATGCTTGTTTCATCACAATCATATATATAAATCCATCATGGCATACACACACTTAAGCAGAAGAAGACTCTATAATACTACCCAACACAGATCATTCTCTATTACGAGTTTACTAACTACTACGAATAGTGTAAAAGAAACCATAACCTACTCCACCGAGAATCTGATCAAGCACGCAAATTCCTCAAGTTTTTCTTGTTGTTCCTCTCGGTCCTCTCTCCTTCTCTACTCTGTTCTCCTCTCTTTCTTTCTGTCGTTGTTCTTTTCCTATTTTTCTTATTCAAATACCTCTTTCTTTACCCTAATTATTATGTAATAAGAATAAAGATGGGAAATAAATAACTCACTAATTAACTTAAGGTTACCTCTTTTAATTAACCCCCAAGTATTAGACTATTAACATTAACCCTCTAACTTTATAATTAAAGCAGATAGGTCAAAAACGTCCCTTAAAACTTTAAAAAGAAATTCGCCCGAACTGTAGATTGCTGTCACGACCCCAAAACCGAGCCGCGACTGGCAACCCACATTTACCCTCCTATGTGAGCGAACCCACCAATCGGAAACCTTATCATTTCATTTAATTAACAACATAAAGCAATTTGCGGAAGACTTAAATCTCATAAATAAAAGACAATTCAATAACTTTCTAAAATTCCATCTATTAATCCCAAAATCTGGGAAGTCATCACCACAAAACCTCTATGATCAATTACTAAACTAAGAATATTCTAAGGTTTTTGAAACGACACCCATCCACGACGGTCCGTCGTGCCTGACGGTCCGGCCGTGGCCTCCGTCACCGTCTGCCAGTTTTTTCCAGAATCAAAATCTGTTGCTCGAAAAAAAACGACTAAAAAACAGGTTCTTTACAATAATACCAATTTACCATCGGTTCGTCCCCTAATGATCACATAAGAAAACAAGGGCGAAAAGGAATACCTGAATCTGTAAACGATGGGGGTCTCTTTTCTCTCATATCTGCCTCCTTCTCCCAAGTGGCTTCTTTCAAACAACCCGGTCGATTCTTCCATTGCACCTTGAGTGGAATCCAATCTCTCTTGACCTCAACTTGCGAACTTCTCTATCTAAAATAGTCCACAGGCTCCTCCCTCATAAGACAGTTCTTCTCATCAAGCAAACTGAATCCCAAACGGATTGTAATTTCCATCCCCATGGTTATCTTTTCAACAAAAACATCGACACATGAAACACCTCCGGATGGACTCCGACAGCCCTGGAGGCAAGGCCTAACTCATAAGCCCCTCCCCCAACTCTCTTAATAACTTCAAAGGGAACAATGTACCTGGGCTTAGCTTTGCCTCTTTTACCAAACCGCATCAACACCCCCTTTCATTGGTGAAACTTCAACAAGACTTGGCTCACCCTCCATGAACTCTAAGTCTCTAACCTTTCTATCTGCATATTCCTTTTGTCTACTCTTTGCCCGCTATAACTTTCTTGAATAGATTTCACTTTTTCTAATCGAATCCCTCAAAAGAGCAGTACCCCAAGGTCTACCTCGAAGCATCAACCAACCAATTGGGAGACTACATCCCTACCATACAATGCTTCAAAGGGAGCCATATCAATCTTGAGTGATAGCTAATTATTGTATGAAAACTCCGCTAAGGGTAAAAAAAGCTATCCCAATGGGCCACCGAATTCTATCATCACGTGCATTGCACGAGCATATCCTCCCTACTTGAATCGTTCGCGGTCCGACTGACCATCGGTCTAGGATGAAACGCGGTACTAAGGTCAACCTAGTACCCCAATTCTTGCAATGACATGTTTTTCCCAAACTTAGAAGTAAACTAACTAAACGCGTACCTCTATCGGATATGATGGACCAGTGGAACCTCATGTAATCGAACACTTCTTAGTGGTAAAAGTTTGGCTACTTCTCTGCATTGTAAGTCACCTTACCGGAATGAAATTGGCATACTTAGTTAATCTGGTCACAATCACCCAAATGGAGTCGAACTTTTGCCCATGTCTTGGAAACCCAACCACGAAGTCCATTGCAATTCTCATCCTTCCTCTCCCATTTCATCTCCGGAATGGGGCATTCTCTGAAGTGTTCCTCCGGCCTTGGGTGTTCATACTTTACTTGTTTGACATTTTGGCATTTGGCATACAATCCACAATATCAGCTTCTTCTCTCACCCGAAGTGGTGCTTTAGTCCCGGTAACATCTTGGTGCGCCCGGATGGTATCGAGTACCTTGACTATGAGCCTCTGTCGACTAGTGGGAACAAATCATCGACGCGGGGTACACATACCGCTTCCCTTAATCCTCAAAACACCTTCCTCATCGATTGTCGTTCTTAGCCTCTCCTTGCAACACTTTATCTCGGATCCGGATAATTTTTCAATCATTAAACTGCTTCCCTTAATCTTGTCAAGGAAGGAAGATCTTGCATCAACACAAGCTAAAAATCCTCCCTCTCCTCATTTACTCTAAATCCTCATATAGGTCGTTAAGCCCCAAGAATCTGAACCTCCCTAGCTAATGGGCGTCTAGAAGCCTTCAAGTTAGCTATACTTCCCAATGCTTCCCGCCTTCTACTTAAAGCACATGCCGCTACAACATTCGCCCGTCCCCGGATGGTACAAATAGTGTGTCGTTCCTTCATAGTTCCATCCACTCCTTCTGTCTCAAATTTCAAATCTCTCTGAGGTGAAAGAACGTACTTTAGACTACGATGAATTCCGTATATAGACCCTCACACTCCCCATATAAGTTAGTGTCTCCATTGCTTTTAAATGCCCACACCAACTGCGCCAACTCTAAATCATGGGTCGGATATACGTTCATGCACCTTTAATTGTCTTGAAGCATAATCAATCACTTCTTCTCTGCATTAAGCACTGCACACCCAAACCACGATAGGATGCATCACAATAGACAATGAAATTCGTACCTTCCCCTTGCAGGTGAGATTGGTGCAGTAGTCAAACAGAGTCCTTGAGCTTCTGAAATCCTTTCCTCACACCTCATCGACCATACAAATGGACATTTTTGCTAGTTAATTTCGCAGTTTGGAACATAGAAGAGAACCCTGCAAATCGGCGGTAGTAGCTAGCTAACCCCAACAAGCTCCTATTCTGACACATGAGTAGGTCGTACCCAATTCTTCACTACTTTCGATCTTAGAAGGATCCCCATCGACTCCATCCTTAGAAACCCACGTGCCCAAGAAGGACACTGCATCTAGCCAAAACCCCACACTTAGAGACTTGGCCTAAAGCTTTTTCTCCCTCAACATTTCCAATACCTTCTCAAATTCGCCTCATGTTACCTTCTTACTCTTGGAGTATATCAGTATATCATCAAGATATACGATCACAAAGAGATCTAAATAATGGCAAAAATCCCGCATCAAACTCATGACGAAGCTCGGGGCATTCCGTAAGACCAAAGACCTCACTACAAATTCGTACTGCCCATACCTGGTTCTAAAAGCAGTCGTTGGCACATTCCGTTCTCGTATTTTCATTGATGATAACCGGATCTCAAGTCAATCTTAGAGAGAACACAAGCACCTTGTAACTACTGACGAACAAGTCCTCAATGCGAGGAACGAGGAGTACTTGTTCTTTAATGTCCCCTAGTTCAACTGCCGTAGCTATGCACATCCGAAACTCCCATCTTCTTCTTTACAAACAAAACCGAGACCCCAAGGAGAATCACTGTTTCTAATAAAAGCCTTTGCTCAACATTCTTGAAGTTGGGCTTTTAAATTCTCTTAACTCCGCGGGGGACAGTCTGTAAGGGGTAAATAGAAAAGGGGCGTTTACCCGGTTCAAGATCATACGAAGTCAATATCCCTATCTGGGGTCATACCCCGGAAGATCTTCAGGGAATACATCAAGAACGCACGGACCAACGAAACCGACTCAATCGAAGGTACTTGGGTAGTGTCCATCCTTGAGATGTGCCAAGAAATGCTAACACCCTTTACTAACCATTTTCTTATCACGAAAGAAAGGAGATGATACGCACCGGATTGGAATTTTATTCACCCTCCACACTAACGGATCTTTCCCAGGCTTGGCTTAACGTCACCGTTTTATGCATTCCAATTCCAAGCAATCGCCAAGTTCGGGAAAGCCAAGTCATCCCCATAATTAATCAAATCAACCATTTCTAAGATAACCAATCTCACATAAGTGTTGCTCCCCACAAAGTCACCAAACAAGACTATATACGTTTCAACTACCACAGACTCACCACCGGAGTAGAAAACACGAATAGGCGTATCAAAGTAATTCACAATGTAAATTTAGACCATTAGCAAATGAGGGAAGATACATAAGAAAATTGTGGATCCCAGCATCAAACAATAACGGAAGCCATGCATCACAACCAGAAGATTACCTGTGATGACAGCATCAGATGTCTCCGCCTATGATCTCCCAGGGAAGCATAACAATGGGCCCTTCGTTTGTTTGTCCGTTGCCCCGACCATGTTGTGATGTAGTGGCTCCAGTTTACCCATCATCCCGCCGTTTTGGTGACCACCATTACCTACCTCGGACCACCACGTCTCCCAGAATAACGGCCTCTACCATGACCACCCAACTCTGCTCTAGCTATTGTGGTCTATAAACTCTGTTTTTGGACATTCCTTCTAATATGTTCCCAGTCTCCCCACATCCATAACACTCTCTGGAGTCGGCAATGGGTCCTCATAGAAGTTGACCGGTCTAGGTGGACCCCCAACCCCAACCACAGTCCCTGATGAAGACTGCAATGGGTCGACTAGTACACCTCCGAACCTTGTCCTCTAGGTAAGAACCATTAAACTCACCCCCTTTCGAAACCTCTTGCTGTCGATTCCTTGGGAATTCATCTGGCTTCACTCCTTCCACCCTCTACCACGAAATCTACCACTTCTTGGAAGATTTTTGCCGTAGCCCGCTTACTGTGAGGCTGAAATTCGCAATTCTGATCTCAACCCCTTTCACAAAACCGGCGAATCCGCTCTTGGGACGAACAATGTTGGGGTGGCATATCTGGATAGTTGCCACGAAACTTATGCCTCATATGCATTGCCACATCCTACCTTGCCTCTAGCTCAAAACTCATCCCTTTTCCTAATCCCTTCAAAGTACTGGGGATCCTACTTTTTTCCTAAACAACGAGAGAATTGAGGCCCAGTCATAGGTGGTGCCCTCTGTTGGTGAACACTCAACATGTGACCGCCACCCAACAATTGTTGGCGTTCCCCTTGAACTGTAACTCACGAACTCAAACCACAACCTTTCTACTATACCCCACTTGTGTAGAGCTCCATTGTACGTCAACCAGAAAATCAGAGCAATCCTCAGATTTTGCACCCTTGAAACCTGGAGGTTTCAATTTCAAGAACTTTACTGAAAAGTTTCATGCTGAATCATTTGTCTTATAGGCCCAGTAGTCAGGCGTGGCACCGTGCCTTGTCCATGAGGCATTCCATACGGGGGCCATAGTGGCGCTGTCGTACCCCTCTCTCTAAACCGTAGGTTTGGTGCGAAAAACATTGGGGGTGCCTGACCCTGATCAACAACCCACTAGATACGCGCGCACCTGATTGATCATCTCTGGGTAGTTTGGGTGGCATTCCTCGGTCTGTACTTTTCATCCCTCCACTTCCTTACTCTACTTCCTCATCTGTGGCGGAGTTCACCGCCCTACAGCACCATATGGGGCTAGTGCTCGTCTCTCCCTCTAGAGTAACGTCTCCCACGACCCCTATCCGCGGGCCTCTTGCCACTATTGCACTTCGAGCTACAACATCCCCAGTGGCCTGGCCCTAGATGCATCTTGTCTTGCTGATGTTGAGATGTTGGGCGTAGTCGTTGCCTAGTTTCTACCCATCTGCGAAATAGAGTTGAATATGGTCAGATACCAATTTGTATCACCTAGATACCAATTGGATCCAAGTAATAGCACGAAAGAAAGACAGAATAATGGGATTTTCCAGAAAGTCCTTAATAGCCTCTCAAAGAAAAGTAAATTCGTCCCCCTAGCCGTTCCTTAAGACTCTACTAAAGACCTGTTCTTTGTGTGATTGGACCACCGAACCTATCTCTGATACAGTTTTCACACCAAAACCGAGCCGCGACTGGCACCCACATTTACCCTCCATTGTTGAGCCGAACCAACCAATTCTGAACCTTAGCATTTCAATTTAATAACAACATCACGCAGAATGCGGAAGACTTAAGAAACGCATGAAAGTAAAGACAATTCAATAACTCTAAAATTTCAACATCTATTAATTCCCCCAAAATCTGAAGTCATCACCACAAGACCTCTATGATCAATTTACTAAACTAAGAGTATTTCTAAGTGTTTTGTAACACCGAACACCCTCACGACGGTCCGTCGTGGGCCCTTGACGGTTCCCGTCGTGGCCCTCCGTCCCGGGTCTGCCCAGTTTTTATTCCAGAATAATCTGTTGTACTCTCAAAAACGACTACACATGCTCTTTACAAACACTCATAACCCTACAAAAATAGGAGTACTACCCTCAATTCTAGGGAAACATCAATTCCACAACATCAAGGTACTCACAACACAATAAGAAGTTAGAAACAATCGTACAACTCATCATGCCATAAGACTCTCATTCTTCATTCAAAATAGAAAATCTCCTTTTTACACTCATTATCATGTTCATATGCATCAATTCTATACACATTTCGACAACATCTAATCAAAGATCGATTTGTTTGATTTTTCAAAAATCTTACGGTAAATTGTCTATTACTACAGTGAACATGATTCAACATTCCAATAATTAGGAAATTGATGGGAAAAGCATGACAATATGACCTACCAAACTTTACCAAGGTAAGCATACTATCATCACAACTAGTACCAAGTCAATACAAAGGACTCCAATACATACTAGACAACTTATCAAGGACCACATGTACACACAAGGAAACATTGAACACCTTTAAGTACAAAATCTTAGGGTAGCATGCTTCCATAGGTAGTCACTAAGCATTTCAAGTTCAAACCGTAGTATTAGGCTACCATCATGAAAACCATATATAAACACATCATTCCAAAAGAATTTCATGTCCAACTCTTAACAACTTCTAGCATGCTCTAACCATATTAGGACACCCTTCTTAACATACATCTATTTTCACATAAACTGCATTTTATCGCCCCTCATTGGGGCCTCACATAATAAAAACTACCAAAAATTCACCTTCACACATACTCATTAAAAGCATAAACAAAGATAAGCATTTAAACTCACCATTTTCACCCTGAACACAGAGAAACAAATCTCATCCAACACATATCGAAAGACCACCGGACCACAAAATATAAGATATATTCTTTTAGATTATTCTATCGCACAAACGATATGAGACTGATTAAGACGGAACCTCTATCGCCTATATCCTTTCGTACCATTTGATGTGTCGCAACTCACCACCAATGATACAAGACTCTACTAGACGTGGCAATATGAGACTTCTTCAACCCTAAACCACTTTTTAAAACCTGGCTCTGATACCACGTTTATCACAACTGGGAAGAACCTGCTAGAAGTATCATGGCGTACTTCACCTCTCGGAGGTCTTATACAAGTCCATAGTTATCATTCATCGCAATGACAATGTAAAATTACCGAAAAATTTAGAAATTTTCATAGCACATTATATGCTAGAAACATCACTTCATATATATATAATATAAGTCATAATACATATATAGACTCTAAATATGTTTGCCATCTTAGACTCAACAACATTAGAATACATTAGGAACACGAACCCTAAACTAAGACATAACCTATACAACTTTTAACAATTTTACTTAAGAAGACGAATAACGACAACCCTTGGAACTTAAGGACAAAAAACACATTTCCTTGACTTGGAATCACATAATCAAACTCCCAAACTCTCAATCATAGACATCCTTTAAGCATCCATAACCTACACTTTGTGAAAAATAGATAATAATGGGATTAGTACAAGAATGCCACTAAGTAGGAAACCATGGCCAAAATATGCATGTTAAAAGGGACATTTCTTGAAATCATACTTCACATGCCCTTTTTGATGTAATCTTTATAAAACCTTTGAAACAATATCAATTTACCTCATTAATATAAATACTTTACTACAAACATATTCAAAAGGCTAAAGTTTCATAGGATCACATCTACGGATTTATTACATTTTTTGAATCTATTACAGTGAGCTCTTGTTCCCTCCCGAACAGTGAGCTAATTTTCCCTTTTATTCCATTAACCTCCCAAGTAATCCTCTAGTGAATACTTCGTGCAATGCTCACTTTAAGGCCAACAAGAAAACAAGGTATAATGACTACCTAAGCCAACACATTCATCATATAAAGCATAATAAATCAAAGACACATTAAGTCAAAACTATATTAAGCTTCAGTAAGCTACTTCAAGATTACATATTTTTTACTTCTTTCCCATACCCATCATTATAAGAATTTTAATGACCCCATCTTAGTCTACTACGTGCAATGAACATATGAAGCCCCATACCCCATAATTCTTAGGAAACTCTCATGAGACCACAATCTTAACCTTCATACTCACATAATAATTAAGTAACTTCACATCCAAACTAGGAAAACTCCTTAATGAATATAGTCAGGAAACCACAGTATCAGATATCTATCAAGAACCATTTCATGTTTACTCATACTACAAAGTCATGCATATGGACATAATCATAAACATACACATTACATCACTTTCCTAGTTATTTCTAAGGAGATACTTGTGTAATGTCTAGATGGATTCATTACTTCCACCTATACTAAGTAACCTCCCTTAAGTCCTCCTAGTTAGCACTCTATTAATTTACTTCCATTGTCCATTTTACTTTAGGGGAACTATAGACTTAACCGACACTAGGACCATGGGTGCTAAACATGGAATTTTGTGTTGTAGAGCTTTGCACCAACGGAAGGTGTTCCTACCTAGCCAAGGTAGAACATTAACATACATCCTAGCATACTAAGTTATATCACATAGCTAGATCCTATGTGGCAAGCATAGTTTATGAAACTAAGAGATAGGTGTATTCCCTCTACATGCCATTGGGCAATTGGGGCCTCATCTCATGAGAAAACATGGTGAATCTTCCTCAAAAGGGAAGTCAACATCTCATGTGGGTCCATAGGTGAGTATTCCTCTAAGGGAAGTCAACACTCTATAAGGGAAAATGGTGAATCTTCCTCCAATGGAAGTCAACACCTCTCAATGTCAAGTTCACTCAGTGTTGAGCTAGGTTACTTTTATTGAAAAGCCTTTATTACATTTATTCATAAAACATAGGCTTAGAATATTTGATTCTCATATGTTTATAGCATACTCAAGCACCTATCTAGTTCAGAGTATTCTTGGGCACCCCTCCCAAGGTCCCTCTACTTATTAGACCATCATACATGTGTGTGAGTGTATACATAGATGTGAACAAACCTTTCACATAACACATTAAAACCACATATGACTATACATTCATATTTATACACATAGAAACAAAACCTAGGAACTATCCTATAAAGGTACACATGTGCAATACATAGACAAGGTCCCTTACCTTTTCCCATACTAGTACACCTATGAATTAATCCTATTAAGGAATGCATAACATACTTCAAATACATATACTTTACATGCATAGTAGTAGACACTAGTGAATATGAGAACAACCTTTCATCAGACACTATGAAAATTCGCTACATTGTAAGCATGCATAATGTGTGAGTGTGTGTGTACATTGGTTAACATGATATAATAATGTCTATAAACAACACATTGAGGCAGCTACCTTCTTAGACCACAATACTCTATCAAGCATAAACCACACAACACACAATAGCATAGGAGACAAGTCAACTTCATATTACACTCAAGAATCCAAACATGTACTATTGTTAAATTCACATAATGGTACATAGGTAAGGGATTATTAAACATTTTACTCATAAATGGCATCACCTATACTTTACCGTAACATGGATATACACATGCTCATACAATAGCCATACAACCTAGATCACAACTAGAATAGGGAAGCAGGCATAATCTTCTCATAGTATCATCATAAGAACATGTTCATATATTAATCAATTTGCCTTCAAGGCCATAGTCAACAAATATATAATGACAATAAAGTAACACCGCCCCCATAAGTGGAATATACCACACAATGTCATACAAGGCTTCATCAACATTACTATGATATAGAAAGTAGAGGAGATAAACATTCTTACCAATTTCTGACCCTTTGATCATCATTGATCAATACACCTTGTTAATAAACAATCATACATAGGGCAGTAGCTATATGTATTTTAATCATAAAGAAACCATGTACAAGTCGCTTCAAGATCATACTATAACATAATACAAGGCATCTCACATGTACTAGGAAGTAGAGAGTCCTAGGTCATACTCTAACCTCCCTAGTTTATTTCATCAATCATCATGTATTAATAATATACATTTAGGGCTGTAGATAAATAGATATAAATCAAATCTAAATCATGCTTCATCTACCCTAGAGTTTATATCACATAATGTTCATTACAACATTCAAATTGTAGGTTAGTAGAACCTAGATAAATTCATGCAAATATTCCTTTTCTTTGATCATCAAGAATTAATACCCACAATCCATTAATATCATCAATATAAGGAAGTAGATAAGGACAATATAATCTACACGGAATCCTACTACCATTGCTATAGCCATTAGATTACAGTAAACCTGTTATTTAATACATCCATGGAGAGTAGAAGAATCATAGGCTAACCAACATTGATCAATCATGAAATAACTTATTTACAATTAATACAGTATATACAATGATTTTTACCCAATCGAAATCTCATAACAATCACCATGAATTCGAACTTATAGTGAACTCATACAACATAGGCTAGTTTTGTTGAAATATTCATACATGGATTCACATGGATAATTCATCAATGATTCACCATCAATATACATACTAAACAGTAGACATAATCAAATTAACATAATTGAATCAAAATTCGATATGCATTAGATCAAGATCATAAAGCCATACATAGGCTAAAATCGAGTTTATGAAAGAGAATGGTTTCATCATGCAATAGTATTGAAAATCACATCCAAATAAGAAAATAATCATCAATATATCCGTATTGTGGTTTTGAAATCAATTTAATAAGGAACTCATGGCTAGAATGAAGAAGAAGAACTTGATCATATTTTTCTCTTTGAAAACTTTGAGATTAACTCTCTAGATGGAAGGATAACTAGAGATGAAGGCTCACCATACCTTTATATAAATTAAAATCTCTAAAAATTTATGATTAATCCATGTAAATACAAGATCTAAGCTTTTCTTGAGCTTCACAAACAATGGTGGTTTCTAGGGAGAATATTTTGGAGAGAAAAGTTTCAATTCATGGGAGAGGATTTGGAATGGGTTCTTCACGTGTTAGATGACTTATATACACCCAAAAGTAGCTAAATAAACCTATTAGAGTCAGGTTAGTATGTGGGGTGAATTGCGCAACATCTACTTTGTCTTGGGTCCAGTTGACGAGTCGTGCATTGGCTTCCGTTGGTTGGGGGGGGTGGGGGGTGGGGGGGGGAGTCTTGGCCAATTTTGCTGAGACCTTCCCAATGTAAGTACCAATCGACGAGACCTCACCTACGGGCCGTTGGTTGACCAACTGGTTGTCGTTTGGTCCATGGATTTGTCTCGACCACCCTTGGGTCCTTCTTATGGGGCCGTTTGAGGCCCTTTAGAAGTCGTACCCAGATGTTTCCAACGTAAATACAAAACTTAAAAAAGTTGTATACTTCCACATAAGTTTCAACCAAATCAAACACCTTCAACTAGTCCAAACAGGCTAGGCCCCATCGAGACACACGTTGAGCGTCATAAGGGCTTTCCAACGCCTTGGACTTTCTTGGTCGTTTGACCTCCAAAATTCTCGAAACTACATTTACCATCTTAAAATATCATTATATTTCATTTTAATACTTAACAATATCATTACATACAGTTTATAAACACGCATGGACACATGAGACACATAGGTGACTAGTCGTCGAACGTTTTTGTGTTATGTTCGACTTTCAAATCACATCAAACTTTACACACTGCCTATAAATCATATTATAATCCATTTTAGGACCTTATAAACTTAATTAAACCATGTTAATCTCTAGACACCCTAACTAATTTTGGGGTCTTACACTCAACCCTCAGTTCAGCAATCTGTTGTAGTCCAATCAACTCATTTTGTTCAACGGCAACAGGCTAAACTATAGCTACTTCTGTTAGGTCAATATTCTAAATATTCTATGTCATTATTTGAGGAATCTTTGATAACTTTAGATTTTGAACCAATATCTCAACATAAATCAGCTTTGAGTACCTGACAAAGAAAAATAACTCAAAAGGCAAATGTGTTAGTTTCTCTAGATAATAGGTGATAAAAGATATTATTGACATCGTAATAAACACACAAGAGTTTCTTCATTTAAATATAAATTAGCCTATGAATATATGAGATGACTAAATAGACAGAAGTTTGTCTATTAATTTTGGATACACTTTTGATAATGACTTTACATTTGGACTTATGGGTTTTAAAAGGATGAAGAAGAGTGAGCTGTGATATCTCCAAATAAAGTAACATATTCACATAAGTAGTTATAACACATAAATAGTCATAACGGGTTTTACACATATATGTGACCCTTTTGTGCCAAGAATAGGCCTAACGATTTGAGGCATGTATATATGATTTAAATATTGCATTGCCCCCAAAACCCAAATTTATACAAACTTGATAAGTACAATGAATGGGGATACATAGTAGGGAAATATGATACAAATAATTAATTCCACCACTGGGGTATAGCCCTAAACTATGCCTTCCTGGAAGGTCCTTCGAACTTGATTTCTTCTCACCTCCAAATGCTGACGCTTTTGGATGGACTACTAGCTTGTGAAGCTCTTTCTTCAACTAAAATCTAATCCTTACCCCATTGGACAATGAATTTTCAAATAACGTATACATCTTTCAAAAAACAAAGAAATATGATCGTCCGTTTTGGTCGTGGACCATTTTGGACTCAAGGTGGTCTCTGTAATGGGCCCACCACGCCTTGGATGTTGTGTTATCTTAGCCTAATGCTTAGATTTGGATTTGGTTTTCCTCTGCTCTAGGTTGACTAGAATTTGTTTAGATATGACGTTTACCCAAGTCGGACAAACAACGGGGTGAAGATTAATAAACGACGTTGGATGACCGCAAGTCAACTATTTGTTTATCACTTCTAAAAAGTTGACTTATGTTTTTCTGAAGGACAGTTGTGGAATGCCACGTAACCTCCTTTTTTCCTAATGCAAACTATTTGCCGTTTTGGCAGAATCAGATGCCATGAAATGCGACAATTCATAATTTACAAGAATTGAAACAAGTAAGCAATTCAAACAAATATCCAAATAAGTTAATTTTAAGGTTAGAACTCATTCATATCCCCAACAGAGTCACCATTCTATTTTATTTAAATGATAATATTTTTTTTATGTTTTTAGACTTGGTTTTAGAGTCGCCACTTAATTTTTCAAAAAAATAAATAAAACTTAGTTTTGAAAGATATAAACAGGAAACCTAGTGACAAAATTAAAGGGGGTTCTAGGGTTCACATTTATACTCTAGAAAAGTTTTTGCGGCACCTAAAATATTCGCTAACTCACGATGATTATCCGACAGCTAACTTTGTTTGACTTAAAATAATTTTAATTTGATTTGAGATAATAAATTATTTAGAGTTTTTTTTAAAATGAAATATTAGCTTACTATCAAAGATAGTTAAAACATAAAGAAATCTTGCGGGGGATTTGAAACTTTTAACCCTAAAACTAACAACATTTAATTAATCAAACAAACATGCAATAAAATAAGAGTGAGAGAAAGAGTCGAATTGGGTCCAAGCCCGGTTTTTGTCCGCTTGGATCAGTATTTGGACCCATTTCCCTTTAGACCTTAGGCCCAATTTTTCACCTATCCTAAAATTCTAAGGAAAGCAATAAATAGAATGACTAAGAGGGCTTAGGCCTAAAACAACACAATACAAATTTTTTAGAAAATAATAGAAGTATTTAGCCCCGACTTCTTCGACTTTACAACTTGCTTAGAATTATAAGTTTGACTCGATGAAGGAATGTTGAGCCTTTGGTTCTCCCGACATGCAAGAGCAAGAGATAAGAGTTCATGGCGAACTCAAGCAGATTTCACATGTGAAAAAAAAAATTTAGTATTCAATAATAAAATCTTCGACCCGTCAATAAATGAAGATTGACCAATCACGAAAAAGTAAAATACATCGAAGGAACTCAATTTATCAATATAGAAAAGAGTTGCACGTAACTATGAGTTTAGAGAATTCAATAAATGAATCGAAAGATTAAAGCAAGCTATAGTTATCAAATGCTTATACCATTAACTCTTAATTTTAGCAAATGGATAAGTAAATGAAATAAGCAAGTTAGGGGAGGCGGGGGCACATAAAACCATAAACAAACTTCAAGTTATAAGTCAAACAATATAAGGTGAATAACAAGTCAGTAAAATCATATATAACAATAAGAAGAGGATCACATTTAAGGTCAAGACAGTTCGCTATTTACTACTCTAAGTAACACAGAAATCAGCCGAGAAATACACCTCTAGATGATAAAATTTAGATGATTATAAATATGAAATGACCAAGTTGGAACCTTAATCCACATATTATGATCAATAACCTTCCCCCCCCCCCCCCCCCCTCCCATTTGACTAAAGAGGTCAAGACAGTTCGTTGTTTACTACTCTAAGTAACACAGAAATCAGCCGAGAAATACACCTCTAGATGATAAAATTTAGATGATTATAAATATGAAATGACCAAGTTGGAACCTTAATCCACATATATGAATCAATACCTCCCCCCCCCCCCCCCCAATTGACTAAAGACTAACTAATTGAAAAAAGGAAACTTAAGACGAAACTTAGGCAGTCATTTGTCACATTCTTACGTTACTATCACCCCAACTTTCAGCCTAACAACAATATCAATTACTGATGGAGGGATCAAATTATGTATAAGGAATGAGGAGGAAGCTGAACACCAATGAATCATAACTTAGCAACGAAAAATAAAAATCAGTTTTAACATGTTGGAAGGTAAAAAACAATGAAAACAAAGACATACATGCAATAATCTTTCTGATACAGATGAAAATCAACAAGGAAAATCAACATAAAAGAGGATTCCAGCAGCTTGAAACATACAGCCCATCAACTCATTTTAGTTTAATCTTAGTTGCGATAGGCTTGAAAGAAGCTAACTCAAATGAAGGGTAAAGAAGAAGATGCAAACTAAAGTTGTAAGGCACAAACTATCGAAATATGAAAAACTAACATGTTGATCACAACACTTAGCTTTGAATTCAAAGGGGCAAACATCATAAAAATGAAGCAACTCACATGACTTACATCAGTTAAAATAACAAGAAGAAGAAAATGACCTATATGTCGTATTACGAAAACCCGAGATCGCGTATGGACAGTGATTTCAAACTTCATGGTTGAACCCCAACTTTCTCAGCCAATCAAACATGACAACAATGAAATAAGAAATTCCAGTAATAAGAAATGAACTCGAGGCCAAGGGGAGTCCTCAAAACTTCACATAAAAAGAACAAACAACAACATTGTGATAACAAAAGATAATGCATTCCTGATTTGCAGTCAACTATAATTTAAGATATTAAAAAAAAACATTGCGCTTGGACACCTCAGATTGTCGAGAAACAATCAGTCGATACATAAAGAAATGGAAGAGACCTAAAATGAGATGCTTATTACCTTTCAAGAGGGCAGAAAAACAGAGGGAAAAGGTAATTATGTGTAAAATACATAGAGAAAATCAATTGCTTCTTCATGTGTAACTTTCATATACAACAGCCAATACTTTTGAAAAGAAAACAAAGCTTAAATCATGATAAGGTGAACCTCAAATAGGCAGGGATAGGAGATAATAATGTTCAACAACCTTCAACTAATGGACTGGAGAAGGGAAGTATTAATACACGCTCAAACAAGGAGGAAAAGGAACAACAATACTGGTCATAAGCCAGTAACAATTTCAACCCGATATTACTTCTAACTTAGTGAATACTACTAGAAATAAAATATCACCACTGGAATATAACAACAAAAAATTTCAGAGACAGATTTTTCTAACATCTCATGGATAACTTCGAAAAGGAAAAAGAGGCGAGGAAGATATTATAAAGAAGAAACATTACCTTTTTTTGGGAAGCTGAACTAGGGACTGGATGAGCAAAGGAGACAGCGACTTCACCACTACCGAAGTGTTACCAATCTATATTACTTCAAAAGCCTGTTTGCTAAACGTTTTTATATAGATAATATTTTGTTGTGATTCTTTGAGCCTTACTGAAAATTTCCTGACTTTCTTCTTTTTCTTTTCTTTTATATGCAATATGTATTCCCTCTGTTTAACCCAACGAAAAAGAAACTAAATATTTCTTGACCCCTTTGCTTACACTCCGTTGTTATTCACGTCGTGTATTGTGGTCGTTTTGTCACTTCTTGGACTGTAGTTCAGGAATATTTTTTTATGATGAGAGATAGCTGGACCGGGTCGGGTGAGAGGGAGTGGGTCGACTAAGTGGAAAAATAAAATGGGTCTGGGGTCATTGTAAGGGAATTTGAGAAAAAAGAATGGGCTTGCTGAAAATGTTTTAAGGACCCAAAATTGATCATTTAATATAGCCAAATTAATTATCGATTCAGCTAAATTGAATGTCACTAATGAATTTGACTAAAATCTAGATAGGACGAACTAATATAATTATTTACGAGCTTCTTAATCTTAACAAAATAAAATAATTAACTTAATTATAAACGAATAACTCAAAAATATATGTACAGTTTAAACTAAACTAATTTAATTTAATACTTACTAAAATTAAAAAAAAATGAGATTATTTTCAAATATTTATAAAATAACTAATTATATACAAAACATACTTGCTATTTAAAAATCAAAGCTACTAATACTTAAAATTACTTTTAAATAACTTGAAAATATTTTGATTTTATAAAGCTACTTGTTTTAATCGTTCGAAATTAATTAAGCTCGACGTTAAATTTAAATGCATAGTCCACAATTGGTGTCCATCAACTTGTATGTTACAATACTCTAGATTTATTGTCATTCATTCTTGGGTACATCAAACTTTACAACAGTTTTTCAAAAACAACTTTTGCTTTATATTATTGCACGACTTTGAAATTGCTTTATAGGAAAAAGATTCCGTTAGTATTTAGTTTTGTTATATTCTGAGTTGAGCAAAGCCAAGGTAAGTGTTCGTTCTTACTCTTTTCAAGCTTAAGTTGTTTTAGAATTACAACTAGCACACTCGTACATTCAATGTTCTATTGTAAGTTGGCCTGCATTGCATCATGATGAAGATGCATGTAACGAGGATCGACATCCAGCGCACCTTTTTCCGGTAGATAAATCAAGAGTCCGCCGGTGAGCCTCCTTACATTCCGGAGGAAATTTTTTATTGCTTTCTAGTTAGTTCATTACGATGTTGTGTGGTATGTCCTAACATCCATCTGAGTTATTTTAGAGGCTTCATAGATAATTAGTAGTTCAGTGGTCTTTACATTATCATTCTTATGTTAAAGACTTGCGTTTCCATTTTGGTCATGTTGAATATTTAAATCTTTAAAACATTCCCATTTATCTTATTATTTTGCTTAGTTCAATTCTTTGATCATAAGCTATTGATTGTTGTCTTCCATTGATTTAAGTAAATCAAGTCAAGGGTCCGCTCGAGGCCAACAATGGTCATTGGGTGTTGGCCACGCCGAGGGTGTAGGCTTGGGGCGTGACAGAATCTTTTTTGGGAATTCAATGATGGAAAATCTAACTATATATAATAGGAGAATAAGAAGTGACACGTGTGAGCACCAGCAATAACAAGATTTTTTTATAATAATTATAAAAACTACTAATTACATATTATAGAATTAAATAATAAATTAATAATAACATTTATTTTTTAAAAAAATTAATAAAATAAGAATAATTGTAAATTTACTAAAAATCAGTTTTTACCGCTTTTAAAAAAATCTTTTAAGGAATAAGTTCACATCATAAAAACAGAAAATAAAACTGATATTTTTAATCATTTAATTTAAACTTGTATTTTGAACTAGTAATAATGTTTTCGGAAGTTTAAATCAGTTACCTTTTAAAATTCAAAACTTGACAACCAAAAACAGTTACAAATTTGGAATTTACGGATTCCAAATATAACTCCCTTTTCTCTTTGTTCAACATCAACTACAAAGCACTTTTCCCTCTTCCTCGAGAGTAATTAGTTAAGACGGCATGGGAAGAAGTACATTTTATTTAGAAGTTGTTTAATAATACTATTTCTCATATATATGGCACTTTTTGTACCAATGTACAATGGAGGATCAATAAAAAAAGTTATCCTTTTCTATTGTTCTACAGCTCTGACAAGTTATGAATGTTAATATTTGTGAAATAGTCACCAGAAATGTGAAGGTAATTCTAAGAATCAATTGCATTTGATGTCTTAATTTTATATGCATAATTAATGGGGTGACTAGAAATGTGTAGGTAATTTCTTATTTTGTTGACTTCTTATGTTCTTAACTTTGAATGTCATTCTAATATTGCTTTGTGATTGTGTTGCGTCTGAATTCAGATGTGATATAAATTAATCTTTCTGATGATTATGACTTAAAGTTGAAAAAACAAAGAGTTAGAGATATTAATATAAGCAATACTCTCGGATATAAATAGTCTAACAATCACCACACCAAAAATGATTTTTAATGTCAATTAATTAATGTCAATAACTTATAACAACATTGGATTGAGACCGAAAATCTGCTAGATAAACAGTTATGCCCTAATATTTGTACAATAATACATTATATCTTGATAAAACAGAGTGGGATGAGATTGAAGAAGAAACAATAGGGCTACTGTTAGCGGAAATGTGAAATTAAAGAACAAGGAAGAACAACAATATTTAACGTGGTTAGGATCAAAATGTTCCTACATCCACCAAAGAATAACTGCACCAATATTTATTTCACCCTACAAAAAATACAAGTGAAATACAATAAAAGAGAGAACACAAATTCCTTACAAGGTGAGAAGCAAGTGAGAGGATGATTTGAAAATAAATTAAGAGCTACCTATTTATAGGAATGAATTCATCCTATTGATGTCATCAGTGACATCACTATATGTAAAAAATGTCAAGTTTATATGAAACCATTTTATGATTTGTTTAAATTTCACCTACCAAGATACACTGTTGACTTTTATTTTTGATTAATTATCTTACTATCAAATATTCATGTTAATTGATCTTCAGTTTAGTTTGATTCCACAAGAATCAGACCAACTCTTTCAGCTACACTACTAACTACTAAGTGAAAAAATATTAGTTATGTTAAAGAGGGATCAAACAAAGTGTGAGTAGTTAGGTTATTGAAGATAGAATTGAAGAGTTATATAAGTCTTGAAAGGTGAATACACTATTATTGCTGTCCCAATAATTATTGGACAGGTTGATGCGTCTGAGGAACATCAACATGATTAGGATACTGGCAATTTGCAGTAAATGTGAAAAGACTGATCCCACAAAAGAGAGTCAATTGCAAACATATATGTTTAGAAGTGGCAAGTTTGTAAACTTTTATTTGTTTTGGAGTCGTAGCGTATGACGTTCTTTTCAATAAGATTACAATCCATTTGTAGACAATAAAATTCGCGTCAAGAAAACAATAATCAAGAACGCAAAATTATAGCAACAATCAATTTTATTATTTCAAATGCCAGTGTTATAATCTCTATAATTCCTCTGAATTCGCCTTTTCAAATATAAATTCAAGGGCTTTAAAGCTTGCTATTGAATCTATTCTGAACTTGAACTTTATCTTGATCTTGACTTTTATTTGAATTCAAGGGCTTCGAGCTTGTTCTTGAATTCGGTGGTCTTGATGTTGATCGTTCTTGAACTTGAATGCTTGAATTTTTAAACTTGTAACTTTATAGAGAATTATATAGCGTTTGTACCCTATTTATAGTTTTAGAATAGAGGAGTTGTGATTGGAATAGAACTCAATTAGCCAATCAGATTTAAGTGAAATGGGGACAATCTGGACTTTATAACGGAGCAGGCTGGTCATCTTGACACCTGTCATGATTCCATTGAGTTTCGTATCTTGAACTTGGCATGCCACATTCATCTGCACCACGTGGCGCCAAGATGGGCTTCGGCTCTACTCTAAATGAGTGGGAGTGGATTTAACAAATTGGGTTCATCCAATGTAGCCCAAATCAATTAATTAGATTTAATGAAATTTCGTATTAATGGACTTAAATATTTTTAAGTAATATAGCAATCCACAATATTATTGGTTAAATTATTTGTGAATTCAATATAATCCGAATAATTTATAAAATTTATATTTAATAAATTTTAAATGATACAACAGTGTCCCAGCTTCAAGTCTTGTAGATATATTTAATAATTAGAGACATAGGCTTGAAGCATTTAAGTGGTTACTAGATCACTTTTGTTAAAAGGAATTATAATTGAATTAAAATTGTATCCTACTCAATTTCATATTCCTAATAGGTTTATTACACCAAACCAAAAAGAAATTAAATTCAATTCGTAATTGTTAATCCTACTCATTTCATATCAATATATGTTTTATTGCCCCAGCCAAAAAGAAATTGTAATTGAACTGGGAGAGAAGAATTTTATCATCACCACATGACATCTACAAATAGATACAATGTCTCCATAATTTTATTTCAATTAAGATGTGAGGGGGGGGGGGGCCCTACGACGAAAAGCATACTCAAGGTAATTTTCCTCTTTTTTTATTGATATTCGTGCACTTTTTTTTACAGCATTGACATGCCTGTCGTAAAAAATTCATAGCTCATGTCGAAAAATTGAAATCATGAACCGTTTGATTTTCAAAAACTAGACTTTTCTATATCTAACCTACCCCAAAAATTCAAATTAATACCTTCAAATCTTGTCATGATTTTTGTGGAGGTTAGCTCTAGATTATGTCATGCTAAAAATTCGTCACTTTTTTTACGCCCTGACATCGTTCGTCGTAGAAAGAAAATTTCATTCATCATGTAGAAAAATACAAAATCAATGAACCATTTAATTTTTTAGAACACTAGAGTTTCGGTCTCTAACATTATCAAAATTCCAAAATTTAATTACTTCAAGGGTTTTCTAGATGATTTTTTGAAGTTAGCTCTAGATTTTGTCATCGATAAAAATTCCTCACTTTTTTTTCAGTATGACATGTTCGCGTAGAAATTATATCTCTGTAGCAAAACTCAAAAATAATGAACAATTTGATTTTTCAGAATCGAATTTTATTATATATAATATATCCAAAATTCAAAATTTTAATACCTTCTAAGAATCTTTCTAGCTGATTTTTTGAAGTTAGCTCTAGATTCACCATGCTAAAAAAATTCAGATTTGTTGTGCCTTATAAAAAATCTCCTGTCTGACGTAAGGAACAACAAAATCAACAACCGCTTGATGATTCCGATCTCGGACATAAAGGTCTACACCACAGTCCAAGATTAAGATTACCTCCGACTTGAAACATATTGATGGGTAACAAATCTCTCCTTCACGTTGTATTTCCTTCTTTTTATTTTTGTAAATCAGCAAAAGAAATTTTATATTTTACGGAAGTCTACATAATGGAAGATTGATCACCTAAAAATGTTCCAACGTAGTTTTGTCGTAATGCGTCGCGTAAAAAGCAATTGATAAAGTCGTAAGTAAATAGAAGTGTGTCGGCCAATTAATAAAGATAGGGCCACTATGTTTGGTTTGTTTGTGTCGGCCCTTAGATGTCGGTAAACGCTGCCTCTTGGAAAACAAACTCAAGGTGTTACAGGTTTCGAATGGCTTATCAACTTGAAAACTTTACTCGATAAAAAAAAAAAAATATAGTGCCAGCTCCCAGCCTTTGAAAAAATAAAATCAAGGTGTTACAAAGTACGGACTGCTTAACCAACTTGAAGCTTTATAGAATACAGTGGTTGTAATGCTCCCGCCTTAAAAAATAACTCAAGGGTTACAAGATCTCGAATGCTTATCAACTTGAAGATTTTCTAGAACCATGTAACGCTCCCCTTGAAAATAAACTAAACGTGTTACAAGGTTTTCGAAGTTAACCAATCAGAAGCGTATACATTACCGTGTAAACGCTCCCGCCTTGAAAACAAACTCAAGGTGTACAAGGTCCCAAATGCTTAACCAACTTGAAGCTTTACTAGGATTACAGGTTGTAAGGATCCCCCTTGAAAATAACTCAAGGGTACAGGTTCTTGCATGTTTAGCCACTTGAAGCGTTAAATGGGACACGTGTAATGCTCCGCCTTGAAAATAAAAATCAAGGTGTTACAAAGTCCTTGAATGCTTAAACCAACTTGAGCAGGATAAAAACCGTGAAAAGATCAGTAAGGTCAAAGGAGCAATTTGTCTACCTTTTTAAAAAAATAACCCTCTTCTCCTCCCAAAAACACACAAGGCATGGAAATTTTTTAAAGGATCCTTTAAAGATAAAATCCGTGGGAATTATAGCGTAAGGGGCAAAGGGACATGTTTTTACCACCTTAAGCATATAGAAAATTAAAGATTCGTGGAGGATAAATTACGACGACAAAGCTAGATTAAGGTGCAAAGGAAAAATATCGGTCCACCTAAGGGCATGAAAAATGCTAAAGACCCTTTCCAATCTACACCAATGAAAAGGTCAACTTAAGGTGCAAAGGGAAAAATATTGTCCCCCTAAGACATGAAAATTTAAAAAAGATTCTTCTAACATACAACCGTTGAAAAGGGCCTAGCTTAAGGTGCAAAGGGACAAGTTTGTCCGCCCACCTAAAACACAAAAATTCAAAAGATCTATTGAGGGGATAATCTGCAACCAAGCTAGCTTAAGGTCAAAGGGACCAAACCTCGCGCACCTTTAGGCATGGAATTAATTAAATACGCATTTGGAGACTTTCTTACTTACATACTTGAAGTCTTACCTTCATACTTAGAAGATTCGAATACTTCAACTGTTATAATTAGAGAATTTGTATACTCCAAATAATAACTCTAGAAATAAAGACTTCAATTTGACATTACAGATATAATTTAAAGACTTTCCACCGTATAATAAGAGATTATTTTTATAGGGGTTTCCCTTTCATAGACCCATCAATACTTCCGTTCACGTTTAAAGTTTGAGGAGACAAAGATAAAATACATATCGCTTTGACTTTGATTTGAAGTTAAGTGGGCCACATTTATTTTTGACACTCATGCAACTGAACTAAGATATGGTTATTAAGCGCCTAACTTACCTCATAAAGAGGGCTCAAGTCACAGCGTAGAGTGTTAGTTCTGGGGCCCATTTAGTGATTTTTTTTGGGGTTGTGCCGTAAACAGTTTATAATCTTGCGGGCAGGAGTGACATGACAGCTTAGGAGAGTTCCTTAAGGAGCACATATTACTTCAAGGGATAGTATCTCTTTAAGAATTTGGCATTAATAGGGACCGTCTTAAACCATATGTTATCAACAAGCTTGCTTGTAAAGCACCATTTGAATAGTTTCTGATATGACATATGGGCCATCCACTTTGAGGGGTAAAATGCCCCCAGACTTGTGAGAAGTAGTAGATGGGTCTTTTTACCGCGGAGAAATTGATCTCCAACGTGAAAAGAACTCAGTGAACTTTATTCTTAAAAGCCCGAGATAGACGCGCTGATAAATTCAGGTATGTTGGGCTCCTAATCTCTTGTATCAAGTGCTTCTAACTCAGCAAGACGAAATTAAAGGAATTTCTTTCTTAAGTGAGCAATTCTTGATAGCACGTCTTAAGGAGGGTATTGACACTCGAGTGGCGGACTTACTTAAACTCCAAAAGCAAGTGAATATGTGTTGCTTGAGTGGTGTGCGATATGTTGTCATATATGCCCCCCACAGCTTCTTCCATCTTTCTATCAATCCTGTGTTGGATTTGGAGACAACGTTCTTGACCAGGGGGATAGAGTCTTATTGAATGCTTCAGCAAAACCATTAGAGGCAGCATGGGTGGTACATAGAGACTTACGTTTCTAAAGGCCAAAAGATCACCAAATCTTGTTCATAAATTGTTATCCCATGGATTGCCATTGTAGTTAGCTGTTAGTATATAGAGAGGATGCCAAAGTGATAGGATAATCTTTACTCGAACTAAAAATTTTGCAACATTCTTCTTCACACTTTAAGGGGGAAGCGACAACTCAGCCCATTTTGAAAAAGTAATCAGTTGCCAGCCAGATGTACAAGTGACACCAGAATACTTTGGGAATGCCAACAATATCCAGTCCCAAGCGTCAAATAGCAAAGATGCGATGGGTGGGTTCAATAATTAGGGTGGAGATGATGAATGAAATTCACATGAAATTGACAAGCATCGAAGTTTCCTGGCGTAATATACGGTAATCTTAACCATGGTTGGCCACTAATAACCCAAGCCTCTTTAGGTTGAAAGTGAGCGTTTTGCGTCCAGATTGATGGATCCACATACTCCTGAGTGTGCTTCTGGAAGAGGCTTGAATCATTCTTCCTCTCCCAAACATCGTACATAACATACCCTCGAATGATACCCGATAAAGGTGTCTTTGTTAATAAAGGAAATGAGGTTGCCCGACGACGTTTTTATGTCCGTTTTTCTTCTGGGATTTTCTGGAAGTTTTTTTATCCCATAAATAGGCAGTCAAGATGGGTTGGCCCAATTTCCTTCACAGCTTCAACAATGCGACGATAAGATGTCAAGCTGATTTTCATATATTCTCTAATTTGACGGTTGTACTATTCATTTTTACAGGATAGTTACTTGCGTTTGATCAAGAAGGTGTTAGCGTTTTGATGTGAAAAAAAAAAAAAAAGCTAAGAGGAGACATGTTTCCATCGGCTTTCTTATTCTATGTTCGATGCCACATGTTGAAGGGTTACTCCCCAAGCCATCTATCAACTTTTGATCATAATCAGTAAGGGCGCAATCAGGCTTTCTATTTTTACCCTCATAACTTCCCAAGAGTTGATTAATCACCAATTAAGAGTCACAAAGGACCTGTAATGTAATTGTTTCATGTCAAACGGCCATTTCAAGTCCACGTATCAGTGCTTGATATTCAGCGACATTATTGGAGCAACATTGTTTTGAGTAAAGAGAAGGTAGAAGGAATCCTTCTTGTGAAGTGAGAACACCACGCCAGAATAAGATCCGCCTCATGTGTAGCAAGTCACAAGTAAATTTTCAAGGAGGTGGACTTCAATTAAACATCGCATCTTCATTCAGGAAACTCATCAGTTAAACTCGCCAATCATTTGGTATAGGCTGGTCTGCTAAGAAATCCATAGTGCTTGTCCTTCCAGGTTTTTGAGGGAGTACACAATCCAAAATTGTTGGAACTAGAGTGGTACATCTTGTTAGCAGTCACTAAGGGGACAGGTGTTAACATAACAAAACTTGATGGGGATTTGCTCAGGAAATAAGGCGGAACAACATGAGATTGGAAATAATGCTTCATTTTTAATTGAGAAGCCCGTGCCAAGCATAACTTTTCAATTGGCGAATAATTAGCCATTTGGCTCATCGTTTCTATAAGTAATAATAGAGCATATTTTGCCTTCACATTCTCTTGATCTAACGGGCTCCTACAGAATTCTTTGTGCTTGCATGTAGAGTATTAATGGTTTTCCAGGTTCTAGGGGCTGCCAAAATCGAGGTTATGGTTTAGCTAGATAAGATTTGATACCTTTAAAGGTTCGATACATGTTGGTTCCCAATTAAAAGAGCACCTTTCTTTTATAAGATGACTGACATGGTTGACAGCGCCCACTAGATTGAGATGGAACCTCTCAAGTGGCTAACTAAGTTTCTTGAGAGGAAGTTTTACTCAGGAATATCTCGAGGTTAGAAATCTTTGAATTGCACGGACGTGTCTGATAATTTCAATCATACGGTGTCTCACATAAAGCCAGGAGGACTTCAGCGAAGTAACTCCGAAGGTACATTTCAATGGAGTCATTCTTTAATTGAGATATTCAGAGTAAGTAAACACCATCTTACGTCTTTCAACTGTCCCCCCTTCTTCCTCGACTTACTACCAACTCATCAAAAACATTCAAATTTTTATGGAGGGAAAGTCGTCAACGATATTTTGCCATCAGACCTTTGATATGTCGGTGACAACATTCTTAAACAAATGGGCATCACTTGTAGCAATAAATACTTTTTGGCGGGCGAAATGCATGGAGGTCTTCTCTTTTAGTGACATGAGGATTTGATTATATCTATAAGACACATCCTAGAACGACATTGCCTAGAAAAGGTTGGTTGGCATAAATCATCAACTCTGGAAGGGAAGAGGAAATTATCTTTAGGGCATGCATTATTGAAGATCTCTAATGTCAACGCAAACTCGAATTTGACCATTATTCGTCTCACAGAAACAATAATTGAAATCAATGTAGGATATTGACCTCACGAAGAAAATTCCATCCTCAATGAGTTGTTAATTCATTTTTTTTAACGAAAATCAAGTCTAGGTATAAAATGTTTTTTGAGCGTGTTTAACAGGACGAGGAACAATTTTTGATGATCAATTGATGGACCGCTTATATAGATTTCAATCCAGGCCTTTTTTAAATTCCAAGCGAAGACTCTTATATTCTTTGGATACTCATGTAAAGCGAACTTCTTAATCGCTTTCTAGAAAAACTCACTCAAGTAAGTTGGCTTCGGGTCTTCATTAGTGCCAAGGTAACTTCCTTCAAAGGAATATTGTTGATCTTTACCCTCTTCAAGGTTCTGGTGGAGACTATTAGCATCTCCTCTTCCACAGGATCATGTCATTGACCTATAATGACAAAACGAGGACAATTATCTTCTAGATCTTCCTCATTTTCTTTCTTTTGAGGGCAAAGAATCGTACTATTTGGATTGTAAACATGATTTGAGAAACCTACCAATTTCTTGTCATCTTCCTGCGCTCTTTCGGTGTACCCACAGTATGAACCTTTGCCTTGAGTTCCTATTTACAGGAAACCACAAGGTCCACTAGTCGCTCATCCTAGAGCAATCAAACTCTGAAATCCTTTTGAATCAAATGTGAAGTAGGTGTTGTGACTTTAAATACCCTTCTGAGGTTATTGTTATATTTTCAGAGGACATAACACTCAAACACATAAATTTCTTGTTGTAGCTTCACCAAGGCTATCAAGACGGCAGGCCTTGTATTGGGAGCCGTTACATCATCTTTCACAAGTTATATGATTATTACTGTCCCTTATTAGGGAAGTGAATGGTGGCGGTTGGCTATAACTAGGCCTTCAAGCTTTCATTGTTGTATTTTGATGGGAGTTTTCATAGGGATGAGGATCAATAGGGTTGTATCCTGCCTTCACAAAGAACTTGTAGGAATTGGGATCAAAACCTTCTCTGTGCGGTTTGTAGGGAGAGAGCAATATATAGAACTTGATCTTGGAATGACTGACTTGTCTGCAAACTTTAAGAAAAAATTTATTGATCAATCCGTCTGATAGGACGAGTTAGACCTCTTATGCATTTTCTTCAAGGTAGAGTGTGATCTTGTTCTTTCATCGATTTTGGAACATACAAAAAAAAAAAGCCTTAGAATTGCTTTTTTTGAGACAGGGATATTCCCTTCATTAAGAATGGGACAAAGAGTCTTTAGCTGTCAATTTTGAACCTTTTTGATAGCTGCCTAATCTTTTGCTTATGATATTATCAATCTGATTGATTGCTTCTGTCATGGATTGAACCATTTAGCAACATAAACTTCTCAAATAAAATTTCGCATTAGCAAAGTGTGTCTCCACTTCGGGTGTGAAAGGATTATGATATGCAAACTATTCTTTCTTTCAATTCCACCTTCAAAGATATTTTCAACCATTGATCGTAAAAAGATGAGACCATTCGATTTACATGTACCAAGGTCTTGCAAAGTAATATATTGTATATGTCTTTGCGTCAATCACAGCATCCCTGCGCTTGACGCAAATCTCCCATGTGAATCTCTTAATTTAATAGATCCTCTGGGAACTATGTCGGCCTTGATTCAATCCTTGTATCAACAGCCCGACTGAACTAAGTTCCCCAGTCATGCCCGCGATGCCAAGTTTCTTCAAGTGTTGGATAGGAAAATGTTGAATCAAATCCAGGAAGCGAGCCTTGATACAAAACTCCGAAGAGAACAAGTACCATCCACACTGAGCCTAATAGTATAAACGACACTCCCCAGAACCCACAGAACAGGAGCGCGACCTCCTAACTTCTCATCAAGTCTTATCACCTTAAAGACGCCTCACCACATTAACAACGAATCCACCCGAACTGCCAATATAACCCCAGACATTCGCAAGCCCTCCCCCAAGCAGCCCCAAGTAACCTTTACAACAATGACATATCTCCCCACCCCCCCCTCTTACCCCCCCCCACACATACACCAATCACACGCCGACTGGAATATCCCAATACATAAAATCACACCGGCGTGCCTATACCATTTACCCCAGAACACCCATCGGAAGTGCCACTCCCCAGCCCCACTGGCCAAAACTCCAAAACCCCCCCCTTAACAAACCTCGACCCACCATCCCCCTCAACCCACAACCGGCGCCCGAGACGACAATACACAACACCTCAATCCATCCCCGACACACCAATGTTCACATAGACAAGTTACGCACCGACGCACAGCCGAGCAGCCCCTGGAGGCTCGCAAGTCCCTCCAACCCCAATTACACCTTACCTCCCGCACTCCCCCTAAACATACTCCAGCCCCAAACTCGAGATCGCTACATTACTCATTTCACATTCGACTGAACTCAGGGAAAAAGGGGAAGTCCGAAGCACCATGCTGCTAGAATCCTCCCCCACCAAAACCAAAAGAAAACTCCAGAATTAGAGCCGGAACTCCCCCCTCGTCTAGGACGACGGGTAAAAACCGACAAACCACCGACCACGTTAGACGCGGAGTAACACACCCTCATCCGCACAAAACGGCACACCACCGCACCCTCCTCGACTAGCCAGCGCCGGACTCCCGTAGAAGCAGAGACACACCGCCGTAGTAACACCTACACGAACATCAACAACGTGACGACAAACGTAAATCCAGAAGAGCCAAGAGTAGACGGAGTGTCGAAAGACGGTGGTTGAGGACGAGCCGCCGGTTAGGCTTCCGGCAACACATCACACCCCCCTCTCCAAGTCTATCTGACTACACCGAAGCCTCCAACAATGTGCCGAAGAGCATCCTCCCCTCAGCGTACACTCCACTTCATCACATCAGCCGATGCGCGGCAACGACGTACGCCCCAGTTACCTACACAAGTTACCTTTCGTGGATTACCAGGTGAACCGCTAGGGTACTACTCTAGGAGGAAACTTCCACTTTTTGTTTCTCTATCCACACTGAATACAAGATGCCTAGACATGACCTGAGAATTAATTTGTGTGTCGAACGAGCCTTGGGAAAAAAATTTTCCTTAGAGTCACAAGACGTTGAGGTTTTTGGTAGTGATGCACTTCAAAACTTTGCCCTTTGGGCGCTTGATTGATTTTGGCTTCCTCTGATTTCTTCACCATTTTTCCTAAGCGATTGCTCGGATAATCTTTTCGTAGGCTAACGTGTTGCGTCTTCGCCTAGTTTACACAAGAATCCAACCCTCCTCACTATCTATGTCAATGTCCTATTTCTACTGCTTATTCTTCATGTGTGCAGAAGAAAATAGAATCTACATTTGGCCCGGATCCATGACCCAAAACGTGATCGAGATCTGGTTTAGAACTAGCCTTCTCATCATCAGGATAATTGTATTTTCGTTAAACAAATAGCCTCACTCTATCCTGAAAGACAAAAAATTTCAGAGGAGACTATAAGGTCTCATGAACTTGCAAAATCTGGGTCATCAGTTTTTCCCGCTTCATCGGGTCGCCTTCATCTATGTCCAGTCAATGAGATTTTTTAACTCAATAATTCATCAAAAAATTCAGAAAAGTACAGAATCAGAAAGGATACTAAAATTCAGAAACGTCAGAATCCAGAAGGAACTTTTTCCTTGCATCTCCCTTAGCCGTCGACTTTGATTGAACGTGATTGAAAGTGGTTTATCACATTTTGTTTACGCCCTCATTCGTGGGTGAACTTTGCAGGTGACACATGTCACTCATGGATTCTTTAGTGTCATTTTCTGGGTCGAACTTGCTCCATCATCTTGGGTTCCTTGCTTGTCCCTCATTTGCGAGGATCATGACACTAGTATATCTTTTTCGGCAGATGACATGCTCAACTCCATATTCATGAGCGTGAGTATCTCAAATCCTCAAAAGATTTTGTTTTATTCCTGCAGATGTAAAGCAAGCTCCCAGTGCATTCCTTGAATAAACATTTCAATTGCATAAGCCTTCACTAAAGCTTTGTCCTTGACTTTAGGCTCGCGGTCCTCCTCGATTTATGAAATCTAGACCAATTATCCATTCCTTGGGAAGTAGTGTTATTTCTACCATGCATCACCATGCGCCTTGTGCTAAAGAGAGATTTGAGAAACTCATTGTTCTAGTTGGCTCCCAACTATTCAATTAGATTAGGTTTGAGCGGATCGTTTGTGTTGTTTTGTACCAATCAAAGACATTCCTTTTAGGAGCAAACAACTCTTTAACAGCTAGTCTCCATATGTTCCATCATTTATTACATGTCTCCACTCCCTTTTATTGAAGTGCGCGACATGTTGTTTCAGATTTCCTTTCCCTCAAATTGTTGAAATTTGGGAGGTTGAACAACAGCAGGCATTTAAAGTTATCAATCTAGTAGTGTATGGTTAGCTACATATGAGAAAAGACTTGGTGGAGGACTTCATACTATATTTGATAGTCGTCAATTAATCGTTAAATGATCGAGGAGTTAAACATACAAGTCCAGCATGTATTAGTCAGAAAAACATAGTGAACAAAAAAAAAAAGAGGTAAAAGTAGAATGGTCATAGCTTATCGTAATCGAAATGCTAAAACTAAAACATAAATGAACCAATACAAATAAAAATACTAAAAATAAGCAGATACACGGATTATAATTTTTAATAAATTCGATTGCAAAATCAGGATTTTATCACCTAAAACTAGAGAAGATCTAAAAAGCTAACAACATTCACAGTACCGCAAGGTTTCTAGGAATGGAAGGTATTACCGGTGGATATACGAATGCACAAGGTAGTACAACATTTTATGGGACAACTATTTAACTAGTTAGAAAACTTGTTTGTATATATAAAGATATATTATATATTCTAAAACACAAGAGAACAATAAGATTATTAGAAAAAATTTATTACATATAATCAAACATTCAGGCCTAAGCTTAAGTTAAAAGAAAGCAGAATTATGATGAAACCACAGATAGAATTTCTAGGAATACAAATAGATAGGAATGGAAAAAAATGCAAAACCAATAGTACAGAAAATAATTCACCCTTGATGGGAAAATGGGAACACAGATACAAAACAGAAATTACAATCCTTTCTAGGATGAGTAAATAAAGTAAGAGAATATATACCAAAATTAGCAGAGATTTTTAAAACATGACACAAAAAAAAAAAAAAATCTTAAAAAAAGATTGGACTACTATTCGACACCATCGCTTTTATTAAAAGTAAGTAAATATTAATTAAAAATTTAACCATGTTGTCCGTCACTTTTCTTATATTTTATTTTATTAATTTTTTTTTATGATAGCGATGGACAACATCTTTAAGTATGTTGCTTCTTGGTCAAAAATATATGATCAAAACTTTAAATAAGCGACGGACAATGTCGTTTAATCCGTCGCTTCTTTATCAAAATGTAGGTCAAACATGTTTTAAAAAGCGACACACAAAGAGACGATATCCTTCATGTTTTATTTAATTGTGTTACAACATGCAAGGTTTCCCCCCAAATTTCCCATTCTCTTTATCTCTTATCTCTCTCTTCCCTCTCTTCTCTCTCTTCTTGCCCCGTCCCCGGACCACCCATTTTCTCCCTGACCACCATTCTTTGCTGCCATCCTCTTTTCCTCACCGGCCAACCCCTGCTGCCACCCTGCCCAAAAGAATTCCCCAACTTCCCAAGCTTCTTATTATAAGATTAGGGTTTAATTGTAATTTTTTTTATTGAATTCTAGTAATTATATTTGAGTATTTAGTTTGTATATTGTTTTCGTTTGTTGATTTGTGTTATTTAATTATTAATTGTAAATTTCATTATTCTTAGTAAGGGAGAGAATTGAGGATCAACTAGTATTGATACTTAGCTTTAATTTAGGAACAATGTGTTTGTTTAGCATAAGTACCAACAGTAGTTAGTCATATTGATGACTTAATTAATTTTCTTGCAAGATCGATTTGTCTCCATATTGTGTTGATACATAGCTCTAATTTAGGAATAATGTGTCTGTGTAGCATAAGTATCAACACTAGTTGATCCTATTAATGACCAAATTGATTTTTTTTAAGGATTGATTTGTGTCCATCTATTTTTGGAACATAACTTTAAATTTAGAAATAATATATTTATTAAGTGCAAATATCAACACTAGTTGATCCTATTGATGACACAATTAATTCTCTTTCAAGATCGGTTTGTGTACATCTAGTGTTGATACTTATCTTTAAATTTAGAAATAATGTGTTTGTTTAGCATAAGTACTAACACTAGTTGATCCTATTGATGACAAAATTGATTTTTTTCCAAGATCGATTTTTCTCTATCTAGTGTTGATACTTAGTTTTGAAAAGTCAAAACTAAACTAGTTAAAGTTTTTAAGTTGTTTAAATAAGTTAGGATGAATAATGTGATTTAGTTGATGGAATTAAGTCAAAACTAAACTAGTTTAACTTAAAAAATTGTTTAGTTGTTTAAATAAGTTAGAATAAATAATGTGATTTAGTTGGTGGATTTAGTTGTTGTATTGAGTCAAAACTAAATTAGTTAAAGTTGTAAATTTGTTTAAATAAGTTTGAATAATAATGTGATTTAGCTGGTGAATTTAATTGTTGAAATTAAGTCAATACTAAACTAGTTGAAGTTTAAAAATTCGTAAGTTGTTTAAATAAATTAAAATAAATAATGTGGTTTAGTTGGTAGATTTAGTTGTTGGAATTAAGTCAAAACTAAAGTAGTTAAATTGTTAATTTTTTCAGTAAGTTATAATAAATAATGTGATTTAGTTGGTGAATTTATTTGTCGGAATCAAGTCAATACTAAACTAGTTAAAGTTAAAAAATTGTTAAGTTGTTAAAATAAGTTAAAATAAATAATGTGATTTAGTTGGTAGATTTAGTTGTTGGAATTAAGTCAAAACTAAACTATTAAAATTGTTAACTATTTCAATTAGTTAGATAAAATATGTTGAAAATAATTTAGATAAAATAATATGATTTAGTTGTTGAATTTAGTTATTTACATTGTTGGAATTATGTCAAAACTAATTTAATGCCTATATTTTTGTAGATGGATCATCGTTTGTCGGTGTATAATATGAATTATAAAACTAGTGTTGGTTTGAAAGTTGAATTTATTGACGGTGTTAGATATTTTATTGAACATACAATGAGACTTGACATTTTCAAGAATAACAGATTTGTTAGGTCCGTACATTTGTACCGTAATGCGTTTAAACCTAGATATTTTGTGTGGATTAATCATGGACAAAGTGATGTATTGGATGGTATGTTTTATAATTTGATGCCCGTATATGCATATAATATTGTTGCATCACATGGTCAAATTAGGGTTGAACAAGTTATGGTTGAACATGATAGGGTTCATGAAATGATCAATGATGCTTTTGAGGTTCAAGGTTGGATGGAACCGAAACAACATGTTGATGAAGCTCCTGATGAAGAAGCAAGACACTTCTATGATCAATCAGAAGAGTCTAGTCACCCAGTCTGTGAAGGTAGTCCCCATTCTGCCTTGTCAGTTGCGTAGATTAATGAATATTAAACCGAATTGGATGACGACTGTAAAGATAGCATGTCTGTATTGCATGGAAATTAGTAAGACATTCACTTTAAAGTATCACCGAAAAAATTACACGGTTTGATTTTAATCGTCGGTTCTTGCCAATGGACTATGAGTTTAGAGAGATAAAAAATGCGTTCAGGAAAAAAAAGGTTGTAAGTGACTCTCCACCTTTATTCCTCACATTGCATCAAATTTGGAAGAGAGTTTCTCAATTATCTAAAGCTACAAAAACTTCACCTTCTAGACTTCCTGGATATGGTGTTGAACATAATTGGACCAAACTAAGAATATTTTAGGAGTTACCGTATTGGAAGGACAATCTGCTACTACATAATCTTGATGTGATGCACATTGAAATAAATTATCACTACAATAAATATGATATATAACTGTGAAATTATTAGCTACAACATCAAATTCGTCACTAATTGTTCACTTTCAGTAACAAAATTTACTTTTTGTGCTTAAATATACGAGACACATACTTTTAGTGACGAAGCATAAAAAATCGTACTAATGTTTTGTCCACTAAAGTTTCCCACCAAAAAATTAAGGGATAATGCTCAAATACAACCTAAAATATGAACAGATCACATCGAACGAAGTGAACACATTCTTATTACATAAAAAGGTCCTATTACCCCCATCAACTCCCGCACCAACGGGAGAAGGATCTAGCACAACCTCGAGGCGAGTCCGAACAACCCCCACGCGAAGAATGAACGGGGCAAAAGAGGCCCGCTGAGACACACACCACCTACGGCTATTACCAACCCACCCTCCCTGGCCCTCCCCTCAACACCCTCCTCCCCCCCCACATAACGTGGAAAAAACATGCAGAACTGCTTCCGTAGGAAGGCGCGGAGACTCGAACACAACAACCCAATCGACTCAGATACGCCACCTCGGGACTCATACAAGGTACCACCCTCCTCAACAAGCGCACCAGATAGACAAAACAGGTCCCTATTTAACCCCACATACCCAAGCTCGGTACTCGACGAGAAATAACGGCACCAGGAAGACAAAGAACGCCACTGGAGCCAAGACTCATCCATCCCCCGGAGTCATCGGCCCGTTCAAATGAGCTAGATTAAATAAGCAGCAGACTGAGGGAAGAGCTACTTATATTGGAGACGGCGACAGAAAGTCGAGATCGGGAATTAGTTTAGTTAGCTCCCTGGAGGGATGCGGTACTTGTGCATTTCCCCCAAAAAATTAAGAGTGTCAGATGTTGGTAGTGTTATTCACAATTTATAAAGGTATCGGTGGACACATTATTCGCACTAATAATTATCCTAATTCATGCCAACTTATTTTTTGTCTTAAAAATTATCCAATTTGCGGACACACCAAAGTATCATCTACAACAATATTTTACTGATATCGACAATTTTAGGCTTGTGTAGTTACCCCTTCTCAGTCTGAGCTATATCAACCTTTAGATGCGTTTTTGACGTTATTTGTGGTCACTATCCTCTCCCTCTTGGTACACCAGATTGGTTGTGTATCCTCAATCTGAATTTAGGACAACACACAAAATGTCCGAAATCTGTCTGGTATTACTAGCAGGCCTTATAAAATTGGTTTGGAGTGAATAATTAAACGATTGGCGAGGGAGAAAAATTTCCCGGTTCATACAATATTTTTAGCACAATTGTTTCTCATTACAAGGGCAACGGACAAAAGGAAGGAGACAAGACGTGAAGAAATGAAGAGCAAAGGACAGGGGAAAGAGGGGAGAGTGAAAAGAGGGAAAAGAGAGAAAGGCGGAGAGGGTGGGAAAAAAGGTAAAAAGAGGCAAGGAGAAAGAGGGGGGGAAAGACGAAAGGAGAATAAAAAGAAGGGGGAAAAAAGAGGAAGAAACGGGCGATAAGAAATGACGCACGCACGGCGCCCACTCATCCACCTTACCATTCCATTCGGGTAAACGGGATCACTGCAAAATTATAGATCGATAAATATTTGTTGGGGTTGATTCGCATACTTTATTTTTATTTGATTCAGGCTTTCACTGATAAAGACGATAAAAAAATGGTCCATTTAAATGTAAGACTGGGGATGAGAGCGGCGGGGGGTGTCGGCGGATTTGATGGGTTATTAATAAATGGCAAGGATCTAAATACGAATTTATATTTTTCTTTTGTATATAAATGTGTTACCGTTTATAAAAAAATCTAATTCCACATTTAGAATGTGGAAACACTATACAAAGATAACATTCGACCTTAAAATTATACTTCTCAAAGTTGCGAAATATTTGATGAATTTCTATTAACCTTTTACATCGGTATGAAAATTGAAATAAAAAATAAAAGAAATGAATCAACTAGAATTTCAAATATATTATGATGAAATGTTATAGCTATGTTTATCGATATTTTTTTCCAAAACAATATTTTTACTGATCAAATTGGAATCTGATTATTCAATTTGCGGGGAGGAAAAAGAAAAACTGGGCGAGAGAAGAGAGTAGATTAACAGGAACGGCGGACTGGGGCATATTGAATAGGGGCGTGCGGGAGGGAAAACAAGAAGAAAAAATACATGAAGGAAGGCAAGGATACATGAAATGCGTGAACGGAGACGAGTGGAAAAGATGAAAGGAAAAAAGAGGTCAAGGGGAATGCGAAAGGTAGCAGAGAGACTTTACGTACAGACCAAGGATAAGGAACACGGAATCCAACTGGGCATGGAGGGTAAACTGGTATATGAAGGATGTCTGTAGGAGTAATTATACACCCACTAAAACCGCCCCCCCCAACACCCCCCTATATTATATGTATTTCTATAAAATAACATCAAAAGAAGTGAAGGAAGTAAAAAATAAAATAAAAAATGAGATGTTTTTCGAGAAATTTGCCAGATGGTAAACACTCATCATTTACAACATCATGTTTGTAAGTTCATTTTCCCAAGAAAGCATAATGTGCGAGCTCCTGACCAGGGGTTAAAAAAATTGATATGCGAGATGCATTATCATAGAAAATTAACCATCTTTATAATGATAAATTTATCCCTTGTTGATACATTTAAGAAAAAAATAATTTTTTGTATATCAAATATAGTTATTAGTGACGAAACTAGATTATGATCAACTATGAAACACATATAACATTAGAGCTAATTGATTTAGTCATCAATTGAAGTAAACTAAATAGCGACGATCTAATTTTGTCAGTAGTAATAACCATTTTAGTGAAAAAAATACTATTAACTACAAAAATATACTTTTTACAATAAATAAATTTGTCACAAACATTTAAGCATTTAGGGACGAATTTTCTTTTGTGGTTAATACAATACTTTTAGCGACGAAACGCTAAATCGTATTTGTAAACTTTTAGAGACCACATTAGTGACCGACCTAAAGTGATCATTAATCTCTCACAAGATTTTTAGGTGCGAAATTGATTTATAATGAAGCAGCATAATAAATTATGGGGGACAACGAAATTTGTGTGTAGATATTTTGATAATGTGTTACAAGATGGATGTTACGGGTAGACAAAAGACAATCCCATCGCAAGCATGGACTTTAAAGGAATCTTTTTAGGGAGAAAAGGGTTATGGCTACCCGAATTACTAAGGATGAATAATTAAAGACAAAAGCAAGCTTTTTATTGTGAAATTATTAAATGAGAAACAGGAAATTTAGAGGGGGTTCAAAAATTTGGAATGTAGGAGGCTATGATTTGCAGTAGTAAGCGAGAAGAATGATGAAGGAATGAAGGAACAATTGATAGAGTATGAAAAGCATGATTGCAATGGGTTGTGGAAACATTAATTCCTATCACTTTAGTTCATTACCAGAAAGGAATATGGAAAACAATCCAGAGGTACGTCTTTTTTTATGGACTTGTAATCTGAAAAAGTTGTTGAGAGTAGTTTAGGTCAGATGAAGCGAAAATAGGTTGTTATTACTTACAAAGTTGGAGAAGTATTTCCATTGGTTTTCTTTCGATGTGATCGGAGCATTTCCAAGTTACCTCTGTACGAGAGGCCGACCTCGGAGGTCGTTCAAACAAGATGGATGTATCCATTTGAAATATTCAATATATATAATATATATAATATACATATATATTATATATACATATCTATATATATAGATATATATATTATTGATGTCAATTTTTAATTTGATATGAAGAATGACTCTCAGCACTTCATCGCTCAGAATTTAGATAAATAGGTCCAATTGACACCTGAACTGTCCACCAAGATTTGGAAAGAAAAAGTTGTAGGGGGGCACACAAGGGCAGATAATATGGTCTAGACTCTCAAAACGATGTTAGATAAATCCAGTAAGGCTTAGAAGGAATTGGATTGTCTCGTCAAGACGATCCACTTGACGGTGTGAAAATTGCTGCTATATCGGATCAAATAGCTAAACTTACAGCGGGACTGGCAGAGTTTGAGAGGAGAAGAGTAGCTAAACAAGAAAGCATCAGTGCGACTGTTTAGCAAATCAAAGAACAAGTCATGATCCTAGCTCGTCGGCCTACTACTTCAGCTCCAGATGACACCGATGACGAGAGAACTACTAATGTGGATGATTATGTATGATGCACTCCCTAGTTTAGATCTTTCAGCATTTATGAACTTTTTCAAATTTAGAAACGAAATTTGAAAGATTTTATAAATCTTTAATTTGTGAATTCGATACTTTTGAATGTTATTTTAAGTTTGTTCTTTTATGTTTTGCTAAGATTGTTTAAAATTGGGTGTGTTTGATTAGGCTGAATAATGTATAATCGAACTTCCATTTTATACTGTAAGAAAATGCAGAAAAAGGGACGGACAACGTGGTTTTCTTCGTCATTTTTTGGGTTTAATTTTTTTTAATAATCCCAGAAAAATGACGTACAATGTCCTTTTGTTTGTTGCTTTTCTGGATTTTCAATAATAAAATTTTAGAAATGCGACGGACAGGATCCTTTTGTCCGTCCCTTATCTGGAATTTAAAAAAAATCAGCAAAGAATCTGTCACGACCCAAAACCGAGCCGCGACTGGCACCCACATTTACCATCCTATGTGAGCGACCAACAATCTGAAACCTATCATTTCAATTTAATAACACCATAAGCAATGCGGAGATAAGAGGAAAGAATTTAAAACTCATAATGAAAAGACAATTCAATTAACTTCTAAAATGCAACATCTATAATTCCCCAATTTTGGAAGTCATCACCACAAGAACATAATATGAGCAATTACTACACTAAGAGTATTCTAAGAAGCTAAAACAAATAAAAGCTAGTCTATTGCCGAAAAATTCAAGGCATCAAGACATGAGCAAGGAGATCCAGTCCAAGCTAGAAGATTAGCTCCCCCTGAAGATCCGGCTGTGACGACAAGACTGGCTGAACTACTGTTGAGTCGAAGATGAAGGTACGTTTGCTGGCACTCCACAAATAAAACAAAAAGGAAAAACATAAAAAGTAGCGGGGTCAAGTCACCACAAGTATGAGTACGGTATCATCGGCCCAACTCAAAAATAGAAAGCAAATATATCTCAGATTAAGATCATAAAATCAACTAATATCTTAACATGTGGGATCGCAAAATACAAAATATCATTTATAATGTCAACGATTCATATCTATGGAGGACTCAAGCCCCACACCATCTCTTTTGGGATACATGTTCTTTAGATGAGTATATAGCATCTTTCAGATTTCATTATCTGTATTCCTCTTGTGTCGGGACTGACACTCCGATCCCCTAATACTAGTGTCGGAACGTGACACTCCGATCCCCTAATTCAAGTGTCGGTCCGTGACACTCGATCCCCTAATCTACGTGTCGGTTGTGACACCAGTCCCACTAATTCTGGTGTCGGTACGTGACACTCCGATCCCCTACATCTACGTGTCGGTTCGTGACACCCGTCCCCTAATTCGAGTGTCGGTACGTTTGACACTGCCGATCCCCTACATCTACGTGTCAGGTTCGTGACACCCGTCCCACTAATTCTATGTGTCGGTAAAGTGAAACTCGATCCCCTAATCTCATTCTTAATAATCAAGCTTCTTTTATACCAAGGCGTTCATAATACTCATCACTTTTAGTTCATCCAAGCTCTTTTATACCAGGCATCATCATTAGTAAGAGATTAGGTTTATATCAAGATTTGGGATTCAATATCTTCATATGCTTGTTTCATCACAACATAATATAAAATCACCATTCATGCATACACACAATAAGCCTAAAGAAGAACTATATAATATTATACCCAACCAACATATCATTCGCTATTAAGGTTCAACTCACGACTATGTGTAAAAGAAACCATAACCGACTCCACCGAAGAATCGTGATAAGCAAGAAAAATTCCTCAATTTCTTGTGCTCCTCTTGTTCTCTCTCTCTATACTCGTTCTCCTCTCTTTTTCTTCTGCTTGTCTTATATTTTTCTATTCAAAAACCCTCTTTCTTCCCCTAATTACGGATCTAATTAAGAAGGAAAGATGGCAATAATAACCCACTTAATTAACTTAAGGTTACCTCTTTTAACCCCCAAGTAATAGTAATTTAGACTGATTTAACATAACCCTTTAACTTTATAATTAAAGCAGGAAGGAGGGAATAGTCAAAAAACGTTCCGTAAAAGTGTAAAGAAATCCGACCCGAACTAGGTTGCGAGCCCGTGAAGGGCCGTCGCGCCTTGCGACGGTCCGCTGCTTGTCCGTCCGCATGCAACAGAGACTTGTTTTAACGTGGATGGCCTGTGTGAAGGGCCGTCGAGCCTGCGACGGTCGTCCTGCCAGCTCCGTCACGACGTTAGGAGAGTCGATTTTCAGTACCCCAATTTCAGATTTCTCTAAGTTGTTTTGAAACGAAACCCTCCACGGACGTCCGTCGTGCCCTTGAGGTCCGTTCGTTTGGCCTCTCACCTCGGCCAGTCTTCCAGAATAAGACTCTGTTTGCTTTCAAACGACTAAACAGGATTGTTACAATAGATACCAATTTACCCATCTTCGTCCCCGAACGATCACAAGAAGGAAAACAAGGGCGAAAAGGAATACCTGACTCTGTAAACAGATGGGGGTGGTACGTGTTCGCCATATCTATCATCTCCAATGGTCTTCTTCAAAACCGGTCGATTCTTCCATGCACTTGATGGAGGCACATCTCTTTGACCTAAACATGCGAACTTCTCTATCTAAAATATCAACAGGCTCCTCCTCATAAGACAAGTTCCAATCAAGCAAAACTGAATCCCAACGGATAATGTAATTTCATCCCATGGGATCTTTAAACATCGACACAAAACACGGATGTACTCCGGAACAGGCCATGAGGCAAAGGCTTAACTCATAAGCCACCTCCCCATCTCGCTTAGGTACTTCAAAGGGACAAATGTACCTGGGCTTAGGTGCCATCTTGTACCAAACCGCATCACCCCTTTCATTTGGTTGGGGGGGGGGGGGGGGGGGGGGAAAACTTCCACAAAGACTTGTTCACACTCCATGAACTCTAAGTCTATAACCTTCGATCTGCATAGTCTTTTGTCTACTTGGCGCCGCTAGAAGCGTTTCTTGAATAGATTTACTTTTTCTATCGAATCCTCATAAAAGATCGGTACACCAAGGTTACCTCGAAGCATTCAAACCAACCAAAATGGCGACCTAATCTCTACCATTACAAGCTTCAAAGGGAGCATATCAATGCTTGAGTGATATGTTTTTTTATTATTGTATGAAAACTCCGTAAGGTAAGAAGCTATCCCAGGGCCACGAATTCTATCCAACACATGCAAGAACATCTCCTCCAACACTTCTTGAATCGTTTCGATCAGACTGGAACGGTCTGAGGATGGCACGCCTGGATAAGTTCCCAACCTGTACCCAATTCTGCATGCAATGTTTCCAAAACTTAGAAGGTTGTAAAAGAAAAATGCGTACCCTCTATTCTGATATGATGGATAGTGAACTCCATGCAATGTGACAACTTATTGGATGTAAAGTTGGCTACCTTCCGCATTGTAAGTCACCTTAACCGAAGAAATGAGCAGACTAGTTAAAAACTATCACCAATCACCAAATAGAAGTCATTACGTGCTCCCCCCCCCCCCCCCCCCCCCAATGTCTTTGAAGACAACCACGAAGTCCATTGCCGATTCTCTCACCATCTTCCAGTCCGGAATGGGCATTCTCTGAAAGTGTTCCTCCGCGGCCTCTGTTGTTCAGACCTTTACTTGTTCATTTGGACATTTGGAAAAACTCAACAATCTCACGCTCATTCTTATCCCAAAAGTGTTGCTTTAGGTCTCGTACATCTTGGTTGCACAGGATGTATCGAATACCTTGACTATGAGACTCTGTCGAATAGTGTGATCAAAATCATCGAGACCGAGGTACACATACCTTCCCTTATCCAAAACACCTCCTAATAGATTTTTGTTCTTTAGCCTTCTCCTTGAAGCACTTTATCTCGGGATCCGGATTAAGTTTTCATCATAAACTGCTTTTCCCTAATCTGTCAAGGAAGAAGATCTTGCCTCCACACAAGCTAAAAATCCTCCCCTTCTCATTTACTTCTAGTCTCATTACAGTCATAGCACAGAGTTGAACCTCTATAGAAATGGGCTGTCTAGAAGCTTGCAAGTGAAGCTAGACTTTCCCATGCTTCCCGCTTTTTACTTAAAGAATCGCTACAACATTAGCCTTTCACGGATGGTACAAAATAGTTGATGTCGTAGTCCTTTCAATGTCAATCCAGCTCCTCTGTCTCAAATTCAATCTCTCTGAGTGAAGACTTTTACTTGTTAGACTACGATGATCCGTATAGACCTCACACTTAACCCCATTAAAGTAGTGTCTCCATTGCTAATGCAAAACACCACTGACAGCAACTCTAAATCATGGGCGCGATAATTACGTTCATGCACCTTTAATTGTTCTTGAAGCATAAGCAATCACATTATTCTCATGCAGTAGCACTGCACCCAAACCCGAATAGATGCATCACAATAGACAATGAAATTCTTACCTTCCACTGGCAGGTGAGAATGGTTGCAGTAGCAACAGAGTCTTGAGCTTACTGAAAGCTTTATTACACACTCATCCGGACCATGACAAATGGAACATTTTTATTAGTTAAGTTGTCAGTGGGGAAGCACATAGAAGGAGAATCCCTGGACAAACTGCGGTAGTAGCTAGCTAACCCAAACAAAGCTCCTTATTTCGGACACAATTGTAGGTCTACCCAATTTCACTACTTCGTCTTCGAAGGATCCACACATCACTCCATCTTAGAAACAACGTGCCCAATGAAGGACACTGCATCTAGCCAAAAACTCCATTAGAGAAACTTGGCATAAAGATTTTTCTCCCTAAACATTTTCAATACCATTTCAAATGCTCCTCATGTTTCCTTCTTACTTGGAGTTAGATCAGTCTATCATCAATAAATTACGATCACGAAGCGATACTAAAATATGGCTAAAAATCCCGTTCATCAAACTCATGAACGCAGTAGGGGCAATTCGTAAGACCAAAATACATCACTACAAAATTCGTAATGCCCACAACCTGGTTTCGAAAAGCAGTATGTGGCACATCCGTTGCTCGTATTTTTCAATGAGATAACCGGATTCAAGTCAATCTTCGAGAAGACACAAGCACCTGTAAACTGGATCGAACAAGTCATCAAGAGAGGAAGGGATACTTGTCTTTTAGGTTCACCTTGTTAACTGCCGCGGTTAGTCTAGCACATCCGAAAAACTACCAATCTATTTCTTCTTTACAAACAAAACCGGAGCACCCAAGGAGATGCACTTGGTCTAATAAAGCCTTTGACTCAACAATTCTTGACGTTGGGCTTTAATTCTCTTCTTAACTCGCGGGGGCCATTCTGTAGGGGGTATAGAAATGGGGAGTGTAACCCGGTTCATTCAAGATCAATAAGAAGAAGTCACATCCCTATATGGGGGAAAATAACAGGAAGACTCTGCAGGGGATATACATCAAGAAACTCACGGGACCACGAAAACGACTTAATCAGAGTTACTTGGGTAGGTTCATCCTTGAGATGTGCCAAGAAGGCCTAAACACCCTTTACTAACCATTTCTTAGCACGAAGAAAGGAGATGATTACGCACCGGATGGGAAGTGTAGTCACCCTCCCACCTAAGGATCTTGTACCAGCTTGGTACGGTCCAACGTTTTAGCAACATCCCAGATCGCGAAATTGGAGGAGAAAGCCAAGTCATACCCAGAATTACATCAAAATCAACCCATCTCTAAGATGATAACCAAATCTACATAAGTGATTACTCCCCACAAAGTTCCCAAAAAACAAGAGCCTATATACCTTTTCAACTACCACAAAGCCACCCCCGAGTAGAAAACGAATAGGCGTATAAGTAATCACATGTAAATTTTTCGAACATTAAGCAAATGAGGAAGCTACAAAGAAAATGGGATCCAGGATCAAATCAATACGGAAGCCATGCAATCCAAAACCCGAAGATTACCTGTGATGCACGCATCAGATGTCTCCGCCTCTGATCCTCAGGGGAAAAGCATAAAAAATGGGCCCTTTCCGTTTGTTTGTCACGTTGCCCCGACCATGTTGATGATTGTAGTGGGCTCCAGTTTGCCCATCATCCCGGCCGTTTTTGGTGGTGACCACCATTAACTCGACCACCACTTCATCCAGAAAACGGCCTATCCATGGACCACCTCTGCCTCTAGATAATGCGGCGGCGATAACTCGTTTTGGACCAATCCTTCTAATATGTACAGTCTCCCCACATCCATAACACTCTTGGAGTAGGGCAAATGGGTCTCCAGAGAAGTGGTTGACCGGGTATGAGGGGACCACCAACCACAGTCTGTAGTGAAGACTGAATGGTCGAAATTGAGTGAGTAACCTCCGAAAACATTGTCCTATAGATAAGAACCATTAAAATCCACCCCCCTTTCGAAACCCTTGATTTCGATTGCCGTTGGGGAATTCATCTGGATTCACTCCTTCACCTCTACAGAAATCAACACTCTTGGAAGGATTATGCGTAAAGCCGTACCGTAAGCTGAAATTCGCAATTCTGTCTCAAAACCTTAACAAAACGGCGAAGACGCTCTGTGGACTGAAACACATGTTGGGTTGGCATATCTGGGATAGTGCAGAAAATAGCCATCATAGCATTGACCGACATCATACCTTGCTCTAGGCTTCAAGAATCATCCCTTTTCCTATCCCTAAAAGTACGGGGGATATACTTTTCCATAAACAAACTAGAGGGAATGAGGCCCAAGTCATAGGTGTTTGCCTTGTTGGTTGACACTCAAAGTTGACGCCACCACATCTTGGCGTCCCTTGAAACTGGTAACTCATGAATCACCACCAAACCGTTCCCTACTATACCCCATCTGTGTAGTAGCTCATGACAGTCAAACCGAAAATCGTAGCATCCTCAGATCTGCCACTTGAAGACTGGAGGTTTCAATCAAGGAACTTACTGAAAAGTCAGCTGAAATTCTGTCATTACTAGGCCCAGTTAGTAGGCGTGGAAAAGTGACCCTATGTCCAATGAGGCATCCATACGAGGGGGCCATAGTGGCTGCATGTCGTACCTCTGAAACCGGAGGTGTTGGGTGCAGAAAATGTTTGGGGTGCCTGACCCTGATCAGACAACCCACAAGATAAGCGAGCACCCGGATTGATCATCTCTGGGGTAGGTGGGGTGGAATTTCCATCGTTTCTGTGACTTGTTATTCTCCCCATCCTCCCTTCTTTAATACTCCTCAGTCGGTGGAGGAGTCACCGCCCTTCGCACCAGATGGCTAGGCGCTCGTCCTCTCTCGAGGAGTCTCCCACGAACCTTCCGCGGCCTCTTGCCCAATGTTGCACTTCGAGCACGCCCCAGTGGCTGGCTCAGATGCAATCGTGCTTGCTGCTGTTGATGTGGCACCGAGTCGTTGCTCTTAGTTAAACCATCTGAGGAATTAGAGTGAGATGGTCAGATACCAATTTGTATCACCTGATACCAATTGGATCCAAGTAATAGCACGAAAGAAAGAAAGAAAGAATGAAGTTCTAAAAGTCTTATAGCCTCTCACGAAGAGTAAAGGCGTCCTACCGTTCTTAAGACTTACAGACCTGGTCTCTGTGTGATGGACACGAACCTAATGCTATAATGATACAAAGTTTGTACGACCCAAAAATCGAAGCCGCGACTGGACACCCACAGGTACCTCCTATGTGACGCGAACCAACCAACGAACCTTCTCATTTCAAGTGAAAACAAATAAAGCAATGCGGAAGACTGAAACTCATAAATGAAAAAGACAATTCAATAACTTCTAAAATTCAACATATATCAATCCCCAAATCTGGAAGCATCACCACAAAGAACATCTATGATCAATGTACTAAACTAGAGTATTCTAAGAAGCTAAAACAAATAAAAGCTAGCTAGCCGAAACTCAGGGCATCAAGACATGAGGAATGGAGCTCCAGTCAAGCTCGTAAGCATTAGATACCCTGAAGATCCGGAGACCTGCGTTTGTGACGAAGGACTGGCTGGAAACTACTGTTGAGTCGAAGATGAACGGTACGTTTGCTTGCACTCAACCACAAATAAACAAAAAGGAAAACATAAAAGTAGGGGGTCAGTACAACACACAAGTATGAGTAGGTATCATCGGCCAACTCAAAATAGAAAGCAATATATCTCAGATAATATAAAAATCAACTATATTCTAAAATGGGATCCAGCAAACAAGTACAAATATCATTTATAATGTCACCGATAATATATATGGGAACTCAAGCCTCACCATACTTTTTGGGAATACATGTTCTTAGAGATTGAGATATTAGCATTCTTTCAAGATTCTTTCTTACTTCTATTGGTCGGTACGTGACACGACGATCCCTACTACTATGTGTCGGAAAGGGACACTCCGATCCCCTAATTCACAATGTGTCGTAGTGACACTCGTCCCCTAAATTACGTGTCGGTAGTGACACACGTCACACTAATTCTATGTTCGGTAGTGAACTCCGCATCCCCACATATACGTGTGGTTCGTGACACAAGTCCCACTAATTCTATGTGTCGGTACGTGACACTCCGAATCCACTAAATCTACGTGTCGGAGGGTTAGTGCACACCCTCCACTACTTCTATGGTGGTTAGGGACACTCGATCCCCTACTATCGTTCTATTAATCATGCAAGCCTTCGTTATACCAAGGCGTATCATCTCATCACTTGTAGTTCATCAAGCCGCTTTTACTACCAAGGCATATCGCAGTGAGTAAAGATTAGGTTTATATCAAGATTTGGATTCAAACTTCATCATGCTTGTTTAATCCAATCTATATATAAAATCCACCATCATGCATTACAAACAAGTAAGCATAAACGAAGGACTCTATAATTACTAACCCAAACAACAGATCATTCGCTCTAAGAGTTCACTACGAAAGTGTAAAGAAACCATAACCTACCTCCCCGACAGAATCGTGATCAAGCAAAGCATAATCCTCAATTTTCTGTTGTCCTCTTCGTTCATTCTCTATACTGTTCTCCTCTACTTTTTATTTCTGTCTTTGTTCTTTTATTTTTCTTGATTCAAACCCTCTTTTCTTTACCCTAATTAGTATATAATTAAGGAATGAAAGATGGCAATAATAACACCACTAATTAACTTAGGTACCTCTTTTAACCCCCAAGTATTAGACTTATTAACATTCCCTCTAACTTATAATTAAAGGCAGGAATAGTCAAAACGTCCTTAAAAAGTGTAAAAAATCCGAACCGAACTAGGATTGCGTTAGCCGGGACGGGCCGTCGCGCTTGCGAAGGTCCGTCCTGATGTCCGTCGCTTGCAACAGCGACTTGTTTTTACGGTGGAGGCCTGTTAATGTGACGGGCCGTGAGCCTTGCAAAGGTCCGTCCTGCCACTAAGTCAGACGTGCATGAGAGTCGATTGTCAGTAACCAATTTCAGATTTTCTAAGTGTTTTGGAAAGAACATTCCACGAAGGTACGTAGTGCCACTTCTTCCCGCATCCTAATGCGCCCTATGCCAAGCTTGACGGTCGTCGTGGCGCCTCCGTCACCTCTGCCAGTTTTACCAGATAAATCTGTTGGATCAACCAGATCAAAACAGGTCGTTACAGAAATCGACGGACTTGCGCCACTTTTAGAAATAAAAATAAATAAAATTAATATTAAAAAAAAGCAACGGTGTCCATAGCTTTTTTTAACATAATTCTAAAAAATATTCAAAAAGAGACGTAGTCCTTCGCTTTTTGAAAATCGTTGAGCTAAAAAGCGATGGAAGTGAATGCGTCACTTTTCCGTTGACTTTGACCAAAAAAGTGACGGAGTCTGTCCCTTTTGGTCGTCGTTTTTTTATAAGTTTTAGTAGTGAACCTTCAAATCTTCAAGGCTCAATAGCTATGTCTCCCAAAAAATTCTATGAACTAATTTAGAAAACAATGTCTGAAAGCTGAAAAATGATGTTCAAAACTAAAATATTCGATACTAAGATACAACTCTCAACGAGTATTTACAGTTTCAGAATTTTTGGTTGTGAAGGATATCTCGGCGCAGTTAGACAGGATCGCCGGTATACTCGACGATCCGCCCTTTGGTATATTTCAACGTCGTCTTTCTTTTGCCTTCAACATCTTCGCCTTTTGTAACATTTGGCGATATTGTACTGCTTCACGGAATTATTAAGCGACAAGACGGTGTCTTTCTCCCCCCCTCCAGGCAGGCAGTTGTGCCACCACACACCCACAAATTTTCATGTCCATCAGAGGTCCATCAGTTAGAGAGAGCAGTTAGGCGAGATTAAGGCATCAGTGACTAGCCTAATGAAATTAGGTGATCTTGGTCTAATCTGTTCGTTCTTTCCACTGCCTTGGTCCTTTGCTTAGTTGGTGTCCATGCTTTGTCTCCAAGTATACATACTTAAAACACAGGTGGTTTTTCATCAGTTATTGAGACAAACATATAAGTCAAAAAATATCCCTAACTGAGTTCGAGTCGTGGACTCATCAACACCCCATATTAAACTTGTGCTTGTTCTCAAGTAAAACTCAAGTTCGTCGGATCAAAAAGGATGTCTCAAACAGTGTTACACAAGACTAAATCATGAATATACACAACAAGACTCCACTTATTCATTCAATGATCAATTGTGCACTCAAAAATTCAAGTTGTGACACACCATTATCAATAATTTCAAGCTCAAATTAAAAAAAAATAATTTCAAGCTCACAATACTTGCTTCATATGCAAGTTCAAGCTCAATGAAAGTGATCAAATGCCCTCACATTAAGAATGATTCCATATTCAAAAACAATGGTTCACAATTTAATGTCCCGGAATCAATAACATAGATCACACTCACAAAGATGAACACAATACATCAACTTAACCGATAGGTTTGCCCGTATATTCCAATCAATCTTCATTTCAGCTCACTCAAGATAAAAAAAAAAATTTCAAGGCTTGTAACGGGGCTGAGTGCAAATGTGGTCATTCAGGATTAGTGATTGTTATCCTCATGAAATGTTGTGGTCTAACACTTATGTTCCTCTTCCTTCATCATTTTCTTTCGTGCTAGTAAGTCATCCCATTACTGACTTTCCATGGATTTTTTGAAAAACCCAGATTCTTTCTGTATTTTCATAACTTTATTCCATGACTTTCTCTTTTTCATCCTTTTATTCTCTTTTTATCTCTCTACTTTTTTTTGTATGGAGGGGTTCCATTTTTCTCAACACAATGGGTTAAAGGAGAGTTTTCTTGCACTTCTTGACTTGCCTTCTCTTTCCACCACACCCCCAACTTAGGATTTTGTCTTAAGTTTGGCAATTCAATCATCCACATATCAAGAGGATTATAGATAGTGTATTAAGAAAGGTCATTTCATGAAGTTTGTTCCAAAGAAAAGCAAGGCTCAGGGGGTGTTCAAAAGAGGTTTGAATATTCACAAGGTTTGAATATATAAAATTGTTCCACCACTCTTCAAACGTGCCTCCGATCGTATGAGATCCACATCACATACTCCAACCGGACCAACGTGGGACAATTGTCGGTGTCATCATGCCGGTCATGGTAAGATCTCACAAAAAGGTATCGACACCAAATCAAACAAGACTCCACACTTTTTCTAGTGTGCAATGTTAGTCACAAGAAAAAAGAAACTCAATTTGATACTGAAATAATCACCAACGGGATGAAAAAAGTTCACATATTGTCTATGCAACTTTAATTGTCTTCATAGTAGCAGCCACCATCATGTATTTCGATTGTAAGTTCCTATCCAAGTCATTGGTATTGATCAAGAGTAGGACTCAAATTTTCCAAAGAAAGAAAAACCAAAATTCAAGTACATAGAGACGGTGGAAGAAAATTTTTTCAATTGGTCAAATCATTTACAATTTAAAACAATCAGAAACCACAAACCTGAAAACATCCACAAGTAGTAGTTATCAACAAAATCGTACGAATAACCAACCCAAAGTATCAACAAAACATTTAACTTGCACAAAAGGTCGGCCCAACCCCACCACAAATGAAAAAACATTTTCCTCAAAATGAAAATAACAATAATCCAAATGTCAACATGGAGAAAGACGAGGGAAGGTAAGAAATCCTATCTATGGCGTCGCCTCTATTGGTATTGAATCATTCTAATGTATGCGTCTCATTTTGGTTGTGTCGCCTCAAAATTACATCGTAACAGAGTCTTACTAAGATTTTCCATGTCCGTATAACACTAAAAAGGTATTGAACAAGATGTCTAAGTTCTCGGGGCTTATGAGGGACAATGGGGGGTATCGGGGTAATCGTACATCTTCTAGAACTAGGTTTGTTTCCCCTCCATTCTTGTGTTTGAAGGGTTTGTTTTACCCTTGTATTTATCGTGAATTTTTTTGCCATATGTCATGGGGTCTTATGGCACTTCTAGAAACTTTAGGTATATACTGTATGCAACGCTTAAGACCAATTATACAAACATTTGACAAAAGCATAGAAAATAGGTGCATGTATGTTCGACGACATGTTCGAGGATTCACTTACATGAGATGGTGAGGAGTGCTTAGCAAAAAGGATAGTAAGACTCAAACAATTATACAGGGGTTGAAGACAAAAGGTACCAGAAGTCTTCGGCTAGTCACAGAGGCATTAAAAGACCTCATTTTTCTAGACGCATGGTACTAATTCACACAAAAATTTAGCATTAAAGTATTGGCTTGATGGGGCAGTAAGCTAATGTCGAGTGGTTCGGCGAGTCGACCCGACTCGCCAAACAACCCAAGCTTCCATTTTCAACCCAACTTCTGAATAACCTGCCACCCGTGAAACAAAATAAACCACACACTAGTCAAATGAAGCTAGACCATTACTCTTTCATCATCAGCAGAACATACCCCAAAAGATTGTAATTTCGAATTGAAGGACATTTATATTGAAATACGACATTGAACATCAACACACTCAGGCAAAATCTAAACAATCAAAATAGGCCATTTCAATTATACCAGTGATTCACAACATTTACATCAACAAAATGAAGATCATTGCACTGATTATAAGATCAGTGTAAAAGAACATGAGTTCAAAAATAACTTAATATTAAATAATAAAGATTAAATCGCTATGGCAACAATAGTTTTCGACGTGTCCGAGCATATTATAAATTGATGATTTTCAAAATCTTTAGAAATGTAGATATATATAAAATAATGCACAAGTGTGAGTTTGGAAGAATAATAAGTCTTGGTAAAACGAGGGAAAGGTTTGTCGCATCTACAAAACCCCCCCCCATTTGGCCTCAAAGACCTTCCAATTTCACCAATTCGGTGATATTAGTCTCAATCTCAGAAGAATTAAGCGTTACACGAAAACAATGAACTTACTGGGAGTTTGTACAGAATACACCAATCAATTTTGGAAGTCCAAACGCGGGTAAGCGGTAAGAAGCGACGAGCGCCATACTCATGTTGATGAAAGCAATAATTCTGGGGCCTCGACTAAGTTTATAGACGTACCTTACAAGTGGTTCTGAGTCCATTAGTGGTTTGGCGGGGGAGCGCAAATTTCTTTGGCTAGGCGCCGATGATCCTTATCTTCGCTACACTCTTTACAAAAACTTGCCACACTTTATCATGTACAACAAACAAATCATTATCTTTTTGAAACAAACAACAGCAATTAAAAAGGTGTTATGTTTCTCCCCAAACATCGACCTTAAGTTAAGGTTCGGAACGATGCAAATAATAAACCATCATATCTCATTCCTTGGTTTTCCGTTAGTTTAACTAGGAAACCCCATTGTTGTCGCGGATTGAGATGGGACAAAATAGCCCCATTTGGATTTCCAAATGCTGATCAAATCAAAATGGAATGATCGAAGCCACAAGCTGATAGTTGATAATCGTTTTATTTCCTTTAAAGTTTTGTCAAAACCCCTCAACATGGTAGGATCAAGAAGATATATCTCATAACGACCACCTTCAAACTCTTTTGGAGTTTGGCGCTCGTGTGGAGGCACATACCTATCCTTTCCCATATTTCGAGTTGGGATTTCGGGTCCCTCAATTTAAGGGTACGGTCGGTATCGATCTGACCAAAACTATCTCTACACCAACCTGGTTTCACCCCCCCTCGAGTAATTTGAATGTATACCACCACTTGGTTGGGCAGAGCAAAAGAAGAAAAATTTACCTCTTCCATTTATAAAAGTTGTTCAAAACTTAGACTCATCCGAACTAGCACAACAGCAGCCACAAAACATTGACATTTCGACATGATGATCTCATGACAGTTTTAGAAACAATATAAACTTGTGTCATGATAGGTGCCATGTTATTGGTACCACGCTGATCCGGCTCCAGTGGTCTGCGTCAATTTGAGGAAAGGGGACGATACCTGATCTTCAGGGCTATACAAGGCCAAGTGATTTGTATTTTATCCAAAGATACGATGTATCACATGAGGTTGATGCATTAAACCTTTTTCCCAGAGAACGTGCGGTCAGCAACCACATTGTTACCAAGTCAAGGCCTTGATAAAGATATGCCAGCAAAACGTTGTAGGCAAGACATGGGCTGGGATTGTAAGCACAAACTATTAAACCTAGAACAATGATCATGAATTGGATCACCATTAAAGCTTTGCATGTTGTCCCGAAGATTCATCGTCTTTGGAGGAAGGAAACAATCAATGTTGGATGCAGTAACAAAAATCCTCCCACAAGTTGATGATGAGAGTCACAAGGGAAATTCAGCATCCATGTGAATGATCCCCATTAGAGAAAATGAGAATAACCTCAGGTGGATTTATCTGATAGATCTTAGGAAAGTAGAATGGTTCGCAGACGTCCACAACGATCGAAGGTGTTAAGAAGGATCACTCACGGGCCAACCAAATTGAATTTTCACTTAGTTGAAGAGTGGCAACATGGTGATCGTAACGTGGAACTCGCATTCCCTCAATGGGGTAATCGACAATGACCCAAATACGTCACTTTTCATTGAACCTTGGTATGTATTAACCCATGGATAAGGCCTCAAAAACCTGTTAAAGATTTTTATGTAAAAATATTTACAAGAAATTTGTAATGAGGTGCGGAAAGTTTATACTACAGTCCTTCACTTTTTTTCAAGCATATTTTTTGAAAATTGCATAACCACTTTCTAGATACGTGACGTTTTTAGTTTTTGTGTTTAGACTGTGAAATCGGTTCTCACAGTCCCACAATGTTTATTGAATTTTTTTTATGGGACTCCGTACTGAATAGGGAAAGCATTACATACAGACCCCCATTATTAGGCATAATTTCGCATTTATTTAGAAAGCCCACTTTGAGAATTTATCAACTAACCTATTTTTTCGTGTATAAGCCCAGTGATCTGCCACCTAGGATCACCCAAAAAAATATTTGAAGAAATCTTTGTAGGCGGATCTTCATAAGGAAGAAAGGGAGGCGTAAGAGAGATAACATTTTTTCCAGACACCTTTTCTAATTTCCAAGTAACTTTAAGAATAACTACATGATTTTTTTTTTCGTGTATTAGCCCATTGATTTGTCATCTCCTAGAACCCGAAAAAACAATTCTGAAACAAAACCTTTATAAGGACCTCCATACTGACTCAAAGAAGCATTCTTCAGTATAGTCTCACAGTTCTTTTTCAAGTAAAGTTTCACATTAGGAAGCTAGTTTTTTAGGAAAATACGCTGTTTTATGTTTCGTTTGATAGACCATTGTATATGATACCTTGAAGCACCCTGACATTTTTATATCATGAGGACCTTTTGAATGAGTTGGGAAGCTTATGTATACTTGTGTCAATTTTTTTCTGACATACTTTCGTTTTGACAAGAAAAAACTATAAAATTGCCAGACTATTTGGTGTTTTGCCTGTGTATTAGCAAACGATGTGGCGCTTGGCGTCACCAAAGAAAAAATTATGTAAAACTATTAATCTCCGTAATATTGATGAATTGTACATTTCCACCACCTTTAAAACATTTTTTTTACATATACCGCCAAAATTAGGAATTATTGAACCTCTTGGTGTTTGTGTATAGTCCGTGGATCTGACGCCTCTGGCACAAAATTATTTTTTAAAAACTTAATATAGATGACTAGGTAATAAGTTGGAGAAGTGTTACGTACAACCCAACATTTCTTCAAGAGTATTTTCGCATTGATTATGTACAACCCCACCATTTTCTTTCAGAATATTTTGTATTACAGGACCACTTTTAGGAAGTATGTGGCTCTCTTTTATCAAATGTATACCCCATGGTGCGGTGCCTCGGAACACCAAAAATATTCTGAAAAAACTGTTATAGCAACATCTATAATGAATTGGGGAAGAATCACATATAGTGTCACCTTTTAGGCCTTTTTTTGAAAAGTTTCAAGCCAAAATTTGAACTTATCTTGCTTCTTGGTTTCGTGTTTATTAGCCTATGGATGGCCGTCGAAGACCCTAATGTTTTTATGGGAAAACCCTATGAGACCTCTATAATGATTTGGAGAAGCTAAGTATAGTAGCACCATTTTGTTCATGCATATTTTCACATTTTTAGTATAAAATTTTAGGACATTACAATTTTTTGTTCATTTTATGTTTATTAGCCCATGAACCTTTGCCGCCCTCGAGGCACGCACAAGTGTTTGAGAACAAAACTTTATAAGGACATTCGTATATGAGTTAGTGATGT